>JAWZYV010002479.1:0-15589 GCA_038373885.1 Cheiracanthium punctorium | reverse complement strand
GACAGAATGACAGACATACAAACTTTTTTTTGAGGGTGGCATCGGATTCCCGGGTGCTTGAAACGGATAGAAATCGCAAAATTTTTGAATTCCAAGAAATGTACAGACAAAAGTCTAATTTTATTTATATAGATATATATGTTACGAATTTTCGGGGCAACCCGCTGCTCTGTGGCTTAAAATGGTTTTTAAAATTCGTATTCTACGCTTCAAATAGATAAATTTTGCTTTTTGTTGCATCAAAATCGGCCAATTAGAACGGAGATATGGAGGTTTCGGTTTGCCATTGTGTTTTCAATGGAGGTTCTAGAAATCTCGAGAAATATTAGTCCTAGAGCTTAGATCTCTTCACTTTTGAGGACTTATTTTTGGCGCCAAAATTGGCGATATTTCGCCAAAAGTCGCCAAGCTTGGCGACTTTTTGGTCATTTGGCGCGTTTTTCTCAATGGGGCCTGGAAGTTGTTTTTCCTGCATTAAAAACGCATAACCTAACATTTCTCTTATGACATAACATTTCTCTTATGACATCTCTCTCTATGACATAATCAAAATTCACGCTTTTCCTGGGATGATGCATCTGCTTTTATCACCTTCTGAGGACGTGTTACATGACCAAAAATCATTGCAATTATTGGCCACAAGCTAAAACTGCGCAGCGGTATTTCCAGGGTTTGTTATGACTTTTAAGACGCCTTTGTGGCTGGCTGCCGGGACCGTCTACAAAATTATTGATAAAGGAATTGCAAGGGACCGTGTAGTAATTGCAGTTTTTGAACGCGGATTTCTTTGTTCCAACTGAATTAAACTGCGTAGTTCCCGAAATATGGGATTTTCGTGGGCTTTTGATTTGTAATGTTACATATATATTGTTGCGGAACTACTGTGCTTCTCCTGTGGTTCGTCGTTCTAAAGTCCAGTTGGTGTAAAAAGTTCAAGTAAAAAGTCACTTGTCAGGATGGAACACAAACTTTATTGCTTCTAGAACTTCGTAGAACAATCAGCTGTACACAATACACAAGCACAATCTAGCAGTAACCTTCTTTTAACAGTCCGCTTGGATCAGAAGGTCTCACAAATGCTGTATTTCTCACACAAAATAAGTCACTTTCACAGGCAAAAACTCAGTGAAAATATACGAGAAATAACACTAACAGTCTCTCAAGACTCAGCGATGAAAAATGTACACACAGCACTTTAAAAACAGCTTCACAAAACAAGCTAAAACACGGCTTCTATAGCACTATCAATTCACACAAAACAAGCGTACCTACTGAGAGCTCTTCACACACTGAGCGTTCAACTCGCACTGAACTTTCGGGCGAAGCGCGCTTCTATAAATAGCCGAGGCAGAAGGTACAAGAGGTTTCCAGAAAAGTCAATTTCTCGAGGGTTCTACATAAAGCGTGAATTTTGATTACGTCATAGAAGAGAAATGTTAGGTTATTATGCGTGTTAATGCAGTAAAAACAACTTCCAGGCCCCATTGGGAAAATCGAGCCAAATGACCAAAAAGTCGCCAAGCTTGGCGACTTTTGGCGAAATATCGCCAAATTTGGCGCCAAAAATAAGTCCCCAAATGTGAAGAGATCTAAGCTCTAGGACTAATATTTCTCGAGATTTCTATAAGCCCCATAGAAAAACATATGGGAAACCGAAACCTCCGTATCTCCGGTTCTAATTGGCCGATTTTGATGCAACAAAAAGCAAAATTTATCTATTTGAAACGTAGAATACGAATTTTAAACCATTTTAAGCCCCAGAGCAGCGGGTTGCCCCGAAAATTCGTAACAATATATATATATATACATATTTACTCATCAGAAGCCGATGTAACTATGATTGCGTAACTGGGGAGAGAGTGAAGATTGTGCACGCCTCACTTTTGTGCACTAAAAGTATTAAACAGCAGAAGGCACGCTTTTGTTAACGCGGATACTCTTATGGCATCAATTAAACCCTAAAATATAGTATAAAAAGAACGAATTTATTAGTTAACAACGAAAAACTTTAAAATAAAACTTTAAAATCGCAATTAATACGACAAACAACTCTCCTGCTTATTGCATACAATCTCTGTATATAAAGGAAGATGTCGTGACTGAGTGTCCCCACTAGCAATTTTGCTCGGACTACCACCGGCCACGTAGCCAGCCGATGATGGCCCGTGCAAAATTGCTAGTAGGGGTCTGACTGACGATAATCGCCCAGCCAAATCTACCGGAGATACAAACATGAAATTTTAGGAGCTCATAGCTTTTGTGCTCAAATCGTCATTTAAGAAGCGATTTTTAGAAATTCGTATCCAGACGTGGGTGGCGGTCCAAAACGTTCTTTTCACGTTTCCCTTCATATCTCGGGGGGGGGGGGGCGGCGGATAGCGATAAAATCCTTGCTATAAAATATAACTAACACAAATACCTAAAAGTCATTTTCAGGGGTTTATAGAATTCGCACCGAAACGGGCGTAAGGGGCCCAAACGTTCTTTTCACATCTTCCCACCATATCTCAGAGGAAGGAAGAGACAGCTGTAAAATTCTTGCTATAAAATGTAACAGCAATGCCCAAAAATCATTTCGAGGGTTTTTTAGAATTCACACCCAAACTGGTATAAGGATCCGAAACGTTCCTTCACGTTCTTCTGACAGTTCCCTTCATATTTCAGAGGGAAAATGTGATAGCCATAAAATTCTTGTTTAAATGTGTAGTGAATAGAAATTCTTCAAATTTCATTTTCAGCTTTCTTGAGAATGGGTATCAAAACTGGAAAAAGGGCCAAAACGTTGTTTTCGAATTTTGTTTGATATTTCAAAGGGGAATAAAGATAGCCATAAAATTGTTGCTCTAAAATGTAGAGAACACGAATGCCTAGCAGTCCTTTTCAGGGTTTTTTAGAGTTCGTTTCCAAACGGGTGTGAGGGGCCGAAACGTTATCTTCATATTTGTCTTCATATATATAGCAAGAAAATGAAGATAGCCATAAAAATCTTGCATTAAAAAGTATCAAACACAAATCCATACAAATCTTTTCCAAGGTTTTTTAAATAATAGACTCAATAGGGGGTAGTTTACAAAAAAAAGGCATTTTTCACGTATTTTTTAGCTCTTGAGTGCTATTAATTTCAGACAAAGATATTTGTGTAACTGGTGAAAGGGCGAATCTCTTTTCAAAGGTAGCCAGATTAAATGTGAAAAGTCGTCAAGGTTTACCTTTTATGTGATTTATCGCCAAGTTTGGCATAAAAAATATGTCCCCAAAACTGGACACAGCGTGGCGATATCTTCCATATTTTCGAGAAATAATTGCATAACCCTACTATTTATTTAATTGGAATATTGTTTTCTATATTCGTGTACATAAAGGTGAAGTGTAGTTACACTGTGCCTGGAGTGGATTTTTAAATAGTTTTGAAGAGAGGATTTTAATATATATTTCCATTTTAAAGAAGTATTTTATAGAATAAGCAAGACAATTACGACACTCTCGGATTTTGATGCACATTCCAAACAGTATTTTAAAAAATCAAGTACTGTTAGAACATTCCTAAGGAATATTGTAAAACTGTTTTTGTAGGCGATTAAATGTATAACCAAAGTATTTTTAATATTTATTAGGTTGTAACGAAAGTTTTCCGCCACTCCAAGTACTGCCTGCACAAGCAGTTCGCGTTGGTGTCTTTCCCAATATTTTGTAAAACGATTTTTGTTATTTGAAAGAAAAGACTTGTTTTAGAGCACTGTGTTGTGAAATCTGTAAAACAATATCGTTATGATTAAGTATAAGGTGCCTGAAATAGAACTACCACGCTACCAGATTGATCCATCATTTACTCTCAGTTCTGTCGCAAAAAGTCTCAGCTACAGAATGACACTGAATTATGCGTACAGCTTAAGGTACTACTGTTGTATCATATGACACTGTGAAGATTTGGTACTGAAAGTTCAAAAACGAGGACTAGGATATTAAAGATGCAGAGCGCTCTGGTCATCCTACTAATGCTGATGAGGCCCGCCTACCAGAATTTGTGCAAGAAGATAAAATATTCATCCCCTCGAGAGCTAGCTAAAAGAGTCAGACTTTAGTGCCATGTCCATTAGTCGCGCTAAGCATTGCATAAACTTGGCATATAAGGTCAATAGCTGGGTACCGCGTGAGCTGACTCAAGCAAATCTGCCGGAAAACTTTCGTTACAACCTGATATTTACTTAAGTTTCATTAGTATTAGTTGGTTTAACAATCCATCCCGTGTGAATTACGGGTGCTTCAGCTAGTCCTGGTTAAGAGTTGAAAATACATAATGCTGCTGATTATGGAGTTCTTCACAGGCGCGAGCTTACATAGTTTGTAACCAATTACTCCGATTAGCTGGTGATGATGTATTTGCATCTTCACAGTAGACTTTCCCCTGTGCGTATACAGCACTCAACTTTGCAATCGCAACTGGAACGGCGTATGCGACTGCCTTGGTAAACTGACCGCGACTGTGGGCCGAGGATTTACCCGTTTATGGAAATATCGCTAAATTTCGGGAGTCTAGCGGTTTGTTTCCCCCTGACAGTTTTGTAACTCCTGAACTTTCATTCTCAATGTCAGTTCACAGTCTAAGGGTTGTTGTAGAACTGCCCTCGCATTTTTACCGCCATCGGCAACTGGCAAAAAAAAAAAACACTCCTGCTCAACCAAAATACAGAGAGAACCTTTTTTTTGCTACGCTGAAAAAAAAATGATTACAGCAACATGTTGGAAAAAGTAACACTTTGTGATCTAGATTGTACCAATTTGCTATAGAGTGGTCTTCGTGATTAGCTTATTATCGTCATTGTGTCATTTCGTGAGGGACTTACAACACACAATGCTGTATTATTTTACAGTACAATGTGTGGGTAAACGCAACGCCAACACGTTGTTATGTAGACTACGCCAACTGCCATGCAAGGTTTTTCGTGATTGGTTTATAAACGTCATTACGTCACTTTGACGACACACAGTGCTGTATTCTACAGCAGTATGTGTGGTAAAATTACAGGCAATTCTTACATTGTATCTGGTTAGGCGATTTTACCGGTGTAGGCTGTCGCCAATCATTCCATTATTTTTTATTTGATCTAGATATTTATTTTTATTGGTTGTTTTTCAATTAAGAAAAAAATAAAACTTAATGCCTCATTAAAATTAGATAAATCAGTATTTGTGTCACTGTAAATTACGCGAGTTATTGACTTTACGGCTCTGCCTTGATTTTGAAGAAGTATGCAACGCATATAAATACATAAATAGATTTTAAAACTCATTTTAATTAGCTGAGTATTGGTCACCTGTCCTACTTGTTTAATAAATCTTAGTTGACCCAATGGGCACGGCAAGAGGCAATAAAGTAGCTAGATAATACCTAACAAATAATTGAAGCTGGCGTTAACAAATGTAAACACTCTTATAGGGCCGGCTATCAGTCCTTCATGCATCTTTTCATCAGCCTTTTTATGATAACAGGCTGAAATTTTGTATATAACCTAATTAATGTATGAGGAATATTTTAATAATTGGGATTTTTCTTCTGTACAGGGGCCGTATAAAAATTAAATCCTTTATTTAGATATCCCCAGAAAATATTAATCGATAAGATAAAATTCTGTAGCTTCTTGCGCTGACTTTGTAATTTACTGTATATGTCTGTGATAAATGTTTAAGGAATAAAGGCTAGGTCAATGTGTTTGGGATACCCTGTATATATATATAGATATCTCCGTTTCAGAAGACTACTAAAATCGATTTGTGGACCTTGTTCTCCCCGTTTACAGTATCTAAAATCATATTAACACTATATTTCGATCAACACATGAAACATTTTTTTTTTTTACTATTATTTAAACATTATCTCCTATCAACTCATTGATTTACTTGCATGCATCACAGTTTTAACTTAAATTGTTTCTACTTTATATAAAAAAATATTACATTCCAGAAACTCATAATACTAAATCACAGAAAGTGTGAAGAGCAATAATAAGCGCATGAATGCAGATAATAAATGAGGTAATAGTATATATATCTAGATCTCAGCAGAAAATATTCTTTAAATGGCAACTGTTATGAAAGCATCCCAGCAGAGTCCGAAATATTTTTCTTTGTGTTGTTACAATGTATTGAAAAAAAAAACTTTCAAATAGAACTATTTTACGAATAAAAAATAAATAAATTCCATCTATAAAGAGGTACATGAAATATATTCTTTATTCAATAAAGAAATAAACATTATCGAAAGAAATTTTATATCCATTTCAAAAGCACTGAAGCGATTTACTCGTCTTTATATCTTTTAAGTTGATAACCTCGCAATATAGCGCTTAACGATTCGTTTTCAATGAAAACAGGTCAGCATTTATATTTAGCAGTTTCGAGTTAATGCTCTATCATTTTCAAAAATATAGTTTTCAAGATTTCAAGTAATATTCTATTAGGTACATAGGTTTCAAAATATAGTTTCAAAAATATATAATAATTTTCAAATC
Source organism: Cheiracanthium punctorium (assembly GCA_038373885.1). Lineage (NCBI taxonomy): Eukaryota > Metazoa > Arthropoda > Arachnida > Araneae > Cheiracanthiidae > Cheiracanthium > Cheiracanthium punctorium. The sequence continues at coordinate 9,080 of JAWZYV010002479.1, read as the reverse complement.
TCAAATCAAATGGATTTGTTACAGGAATCTCTCTAGTAAATATTCTCATGGAGAAAAATACGTTGTGAGAAATTCGTAATGAAATATTTTTACGGGAATGTTAATGTTAGTTTTAGGTTTAAATTTTCAGCATATTTTTGCAAGAATAAAATAAAGTTAAAACAAATTCCAATAAGAATAATTAGGATAATACGGAAAAGATTTCGAATAAAATGTAAACTATAATGCTCGATGAAACATTTTAGTTTTTTTAAATAAAAACATAATTTTAATATAATTTATCTCTGTATATTTTCTACGTTTATGTATTTATTTGTCAAGTTTCAGTGCTCATGGCTAGAAATGGATTGGAGACAAAAATAGGACTTCCAAAAATAGCCGAAAAACTTGTTCTCGTCTTGCAAAATCCCTATATTGCAATGTTTGTCTCTCCTCGCAAAACAGCTGTTAATCTGTCTCGTATCACATACGCGCCTACTCTTGGAGAGAAAGCCTTAACAAATTTATGGTCATGTCTAATTTAAATCGTTTGCAGAGTTTTATTCATTTACATAAAAATAAATGTTAACTGTCCGGATGCGTTGTTTATTAATTAAAAAGACAATATTTAATAAGAGCTGTATCGACTTTTAAAAAGAGATTTATGGGGATTCCTTCTTAACTTATAAACAATTTCTTGAATTTATTTACACACAAATGGGAAAAGGAGATTTAAATTTTGATTCTTTCAAAGCCGGAAAATGCCACACTTCTCTAACACTTTAAGCAATCTAATTATAAATGTACTCAAATATTTAGACATATTTTGTTTCCCTAATCAGCTATAAATTTCAGGCTTTCGGTTAAACTTCAAAAATTTTTATTGAAATTAAAATTACTTAAAATGTCGGAAAAGTTTTCTAATGTAGAGAAATAATATGAAGAAAACTTTTGTACTTAACATGTAAACGAGCTTAAAATCATAAAAAAATAATACATTTATTTAAAATAAATTGAATTTCTACTTTAAATGTTTCGAAATACAAAGTGAAAAGAGCCTATTTATTTTAGCAAACAAAATATCTCCAAAATAGTTGTGTGCATTTTCAGGGGCTTGGTGTAAATTGCTTAAAACTGTTAGAGAACTCTTTGAAATTTTTAATTTTTCAAAACCGGAAGTTGTCTGTTCTTGTCATGCATAAATATTTTCATACGAATTGTTTAAACTTTAGAAAGAATTCCCAATGTAATTTGGTTTTTAGACGTTGTTACATATCTTTTTAAATTTCATTTAATTGTTTTTTTTTAATTAAGAGACATAGTAACAATTAATTTTATGCAAATGAAAATACTGCATGCGATTTCCAATAAGCATAATCATGCTTTAATTTTTTTTTTCATCGTAAGTGCTTAAATAAAACTATATGTGTAAAACATAACATGTAGTGACATAGATTATACTAAACAATATATTATCATAATTATTCTTATTATAAAAAAAAAAAAAAATTCTTTTTTCCCTTTATTTGTGAGTGTAAACTGAAGTTTAAATTTTATATTATAATAATTCAACAATATTAAGTTCAGTTTATGAATAAAAATTAAATTTATCTGAAAGTGACATCAACGTTAATCACAAAGACTTTAATGTACACGAAATGCAGTGCAGACTAATGATTGAATAAATTTTAAATAATACATGTTTTGAAGAAAGTACAACTATTAACTCAAATTTCTTTGGTAATCATTTAACTATAACAAACTCAATGGAATGAATGCTGGTGCTTTAAATAGACTGAAAGGTTTATTTTAACTAAATATTAACTAGCAAGGTATGTCTCCTTTATAAAGTTTTATGTAACATACTACTCAAAATATTAGAGAATATATTCCATTAACTTTTGATTAAAATTGTTTGAGGCATTCATGCAACATGTATTTCAGGCCTACGTATTGCACCGTGTTAAAGTTTTGTGTTTATTTAATCTTGCAAATATTTCTATAGAGACCAATTTTGAGGAAATATTTTTGAGATTTTACTTTCCACCGAACATTTAACCTTATAGTTTGACACCATTTATCTAAGAGGTTACCTCTTTTAACAGACATTTTATTCATTTACGAAATAAACGTTGTACTACAAATCTAAATGGCTTTGAAATACTGCTATTTTAAATGAACAGTGCTATTTTAAAACATACGTTTTCAAATCATCCATTTTATTTATTTTTATTTGTAAAATTTCTGCGTTAAATGTGTGTTATGAACGTCATTGTTAACCCTTTAACGCGCAGTGTTCCCGCTCTGGGAACACCCAACTCTGACGTTTTTGACTGTTGCCAGTCACGAAGAATAGATTTGATTTCTATAAAAAATAGTTGCGGGTGACATAGCTCCACGAGAATCCTTTACTTTTTAGCACGTCCTTTCCCGTAAAAAAAATGGTCACGATTCTTTTTAACAGCACTGACATCTGCTGAAAAATGGAAGAATGCGAGAACAGCTGGATAGATTGCCCAATGCTGAAAAAGGGCAGCCGTTGCCATAGCTACCACTTAACTACCAGCAAGATGGCGGACGATCGAAATGTTAATCGCGTGCCACAGATCTCGATACCCTCTTTTTGACGACAGCTGGCTGTTGCCGCACAGCCAGCTGCGTCAAAAGAGGGTATCGAGATCTGTGGCACGCGATGAACATTTCGATCGCCCGCCATCTTGCTGGTAGTTAAATGGTAGCTATGGCAACGGCTGCCCTTTTTTCAGCATTGGGAAAGGGTTGCAGGGTTAAATCCTTGTCACCTAGACCTCCTTTTTCTTTAGTATATGTAGGAGTATACGAGTGTTTAGTGTAAATTTCATTAGTTTTCAAATTAGTGAGAGCATGTTGCTGAGTCAAAAATGAGTGATTGACAGGTTTAACATAACCAGATGTGTCTGCGGAGAATCGGGAGCCTTACCAGAAGATGAAAAACAACAGCTCAAGAAACGTATAAAACAGACGTACGCGTTGTACGTCTGGTAAGCTTGTACGGTAAAATCGGGACGCACGCATCGTACTTCCTGGATTCCGAGTGGTTAATGCTATTCACATATAAGAAGTTTGTAATTGTGTTGTTTCGTATTCCCTCTGGAAACCGTAAAGCGATGCCAGATGGCCAATATGGCGATGGGCGAAAGAGGGGCGGTTTCCATTTTTAATGAGCCCCAGTAAAAGGAAGTCAGACTTTGCTCGGGGTATTCTAATTTCGAACCAATTCTATATGACAGACCTAGCTTATGAAATCGGAAGCCAAGAGGTATCATTTCAACATGGAGGACATTGGGGCCACGGATACATTTTACGTGCACTAGTGCCTATTAGCATACGCGGTTTCACAGCAGCCCAGCTGAGAGAGGTTTTCACCCTCCCAAAGCACTGCCTAAGCCAGTGCTGCTTCACTTTGCGTGTTCTCACGGAAACGGAGCTCAGCCGCCAGGCCACTGCCAAATGTTATCGTTCTTTTATTGCTCCGCTTCTGTTTTTTATTTTATTTTTATTTTTTCATGATTTACATATTTCTTATTTTATCTTTTATGTTTCCATATTTCTCTTTAATTACTTCTTTATTACTTTTTTCTTAACATATTCTCCTCTTTGAGCTAATTTTTTCTTCCTCCTCCCCCCCCCCTCACCTTTTCTAGCGTTCTTCTCTTTAATTTGCTCATTTATTTATTATTCTGAAGCGCAACTTTTTTTTTTCCTTTGCTTATTGTCTTTATTCTCTAGTTTTCTGCTTCTGTTTAAGCAGGAATTCACAGGCTTTCTTCTACCAGAAACGTTCATACAGTTTTATTTTTTACATATGTGCGTTATTTTACAAAGGTCTTTATTTGGTCTTATACTATTTATAGTCGACATTAAATTTTTAGTTAAAAATAATATTGTTTATTTCACAAAATAAAAAGAATGTTGTAAGCTATTGTGATAGTTTTACCGCACTTTTAAAATTTCCATTTAAATCGACTAAATACTACAGTTACAAATAGCAATGTATATTTAAATACAAATCTTTAATTAAAAGATTTTATTATTAAATTCATCAAATGCCTGAAACCAAGATATACTGAAATAAACTGTCAAAGAATTCAACTGAACATCTTAATCCAAAAATAATGAATGTGGAAAATTGCTTAGTTCTGGTAGAATTACTTAAATTTAAAACGAAGCACAAAAGTTTCGGAACGCTTATTGAAAATTAATAGACCTTAGTATAAATAACATTTACATATTTGGCTTTACGGCAACATTAAATTATCAATAAGCAAAATGTTTCCTTGTTTGAACAAATTCTCCTCTACAACGTTTTCCTCTCTAAAGATTGGGTTCATACAGGATAGTAATTAATAAGAATATAAAATAAATTAAACAAATAGTGATGTAATGTTACATTTGTAATTTCAGTTTACGTCTAAAATTTATATAGATAAGCAAAGCAATGTTTTTTTTTTCTAAGTTTTTAATTGAACTAAAAGACTGAAATCAATCCTTTTGGGACAGGTGATAAAAATCATAATAATTACATCCGTAAGTAAATAGTACTATGTAATATGTGCAGTCTGTTCATAGTTGAAAGACCTACATGCGTATTATCCCGTAAACTGTTTACCTCAATATTTTCCCCCAAAGTATGCTATGAAGCGTTAATAACGTTAAACAAATACGCAATGCCCTCTTACTATCGTTGATAACAGAATTTCATTCTATCAGATAAACGTTTTTTTCTGCTTTTTTAATACATCATCATTTGTAACCTCGCCATCTGCATCTGTTTTGACCGCTAAAATAATTATGGTCAATGTTGCGTGGTCGATGAGATAGTACGTAAATATCGTTAGTATTTCAAAGCTGTCTAAAGCTCTAAACAGCCATCAGATAATTGTGAAACTGTATCAGTCGATAAAAACATTCAGTAAAAACCGTGCACAGTTAGAAATCCCGATGCAGTAGTCAGTGCATCTTATGGATAACACATTAATAGAGCAGTAACAAGACTTAATCACGTGACTATTTGACTCAGGTGAAAGTAATCCTTTGGACACGCCGGGTTGCCAGATGCACCGTCTACTACATTAGATGTTTATGATTGCAGTAAAAGCCATCAGAAGCTTGTACTAGCTTCTGTAAAGTGGCCAAATGTGGCATGCATTTATAATACGACATTTAATGGTAACATTTTATGCTAATTTTTCGACTAATTAAAATCATTGTCCTTATTTAAGCCATCAACAAAATATCTCGACATTTGGTGCCTGGTTTCGGCTGTCTTTTGAATTATGGCCACCCTAGAAGAAGAAACATTGCGTTAGCTACCACCTTCTGGAAGCTTTTTGTTTTAAAATTGATCATTTAATATGAAGTCGCTCTACACTTAAAGTCTGGGGCCGTAGTAGACCAGTGGCTAGGGCGTTAGACTGGTACCCCGAAGGTTTGCGGGTTCGATTCCGACCTACAAATAATCACCGTGTACATGCGGTGTACGTGCATTTCAAATCCGTGATTCCAAATTTCTTCCGGCTGTCGTTAGCAGTTTCCGAGAGGTGCCAATATTTACAAGTCGGCCATCTTCTGATGAGGATCCAAATTGTATCGGGAAACTTCAGGAAGGACGTAAGTAGCTATAAACGACACATTCAATGACCCTCCTGGTAAGCAAGCAAGCAAACAAACACTCAAATTCTTAAATATCCATAATTTAGATTCTGGGCCACTAAAAATTACATGAGTTGTCTTTACCGCTCTGCTTTGATTTTGATGTAGTATTCACCGTATATAAATATATATATGGTTCAAGCTCATTTTAATTAGCTCTGAGCATTAATAACCTATATTATATGTTTAATATCCTGACTGACCCTGTGGGATCGACCGGAGACTGCTAAGTTGCAGGATCGTCTAACAAATAACGTAGGCTGACACCAACAGTTGTAAGACTTCTTATAGAATTGGTTGACAATCCTCCATGAACCTAAACCTGTGTTCTTTTTGTCTTAAAAACATCGGATTAATAAATTGCGTTCACAGTATGTCTGAAATTATGTCCAACTGTGATTTTTTTTTCTTCTCTCTTTTGTAGGAAATGTATGGAAAGATCAGGAACTAGTTTGGCTTTAAGCTCCATCGAAGAAACATTTGTTTTCTCGAATGTGTTATAAACTGAAAATATCGGTATTTTTCGTGTAAGAAATTAGATGATGCTCTTAAAGTTTCAAAGCAGCTCCTTGACTAAATTGGACTTGACTGGCAGCATTTATCATGGTAAGTAAAATTTAAGTTTTGTATTAGAAAGAAATGTATATTTAAAAAATGGTTTCTATAGAAAACTGACCTACGAGTTTAGAACACTAGAAAATTATCTTGGTAGTGTTTCACTAAAATTCCTTTGAATATTTTCTAACGGTTTCAGTGCTGATTTTTTTAACATTAATATTTTCTGAACATTTCCTTTTTTGTTTTAATATTTTTGTCCATATATATATCGTATATCTGGGCATATAACACGCAGTTTCTTGTTTCCGTGAATGCTATAGCAGTTATAAAATGGTTAATATAAAATAATTTTAAACGAAAATTACAAATAAGCATTACATTACAAAATATAATTATTATCGTAAGATATATCTTCAATTTACTGGTGCGTGTTATACGCCGGGATATACGGTATATATATTAACAGCTGCAATAATAAAAGCAAGTCAAAACGCATACTGATATTTCGGATAACCAACTTGCGCTGAGCCTAAGCCGTGATTGCGCTGCATCGCATTTTTCGTAACTAAACATTGTAGCATTATCGGCCCGTGTTGCACTCTAATAGTTAAAATATAAACTAAACACTATTACATACAATCAATGACAAAACTTTTCGCATAAGTCTTTATGCTATAAAATGTCATTGCTCCCAATGTAGAGATTGCGATAATATGTGCTATTCTTAGTTGAGAATGAATAAAACTAATTTTGTTAAGTTTTACTCGCGAAATATATCTTTTTATTTTTACGTCTCCCTATACGCTTAGTGCAAGGATTTTCATCTCGTATTTTTTGTAGATATAAATTGAAGTGAAACTTTTTATGTGCTTACACACATATCTTAGAAAAGAAATTTTATTGTGAGGAAAAAAGAAAAGATATCTATAAGATATCTTTCTGCCAGAATGCTCTTCTTAAAGAATGATCCAGTCCAAATGGGCATTTTCAAATGATTGAATCTTAGCTATTTTTAAAAGGATGCTTTACTACGTTTGATCAGGAACGATATTCCCAAGCTTTTGTACAAGATATTCTGTTTATTTCAATTTTGTTAAACTATTCATGACAACACTATTTTAAAACAAACATCTACGAAAAGATCTCCTTTCTCAGTACTCAGCGAATCTTCTAGTACATTTGAGATCATTCTATATTTATGGGATGTTGATTGAAGCTCATGCATTTTAAAACGAGAAGCGCAGTAACAGATCTGGATTATTCCAAAATTTGCATTACTAAATGTACTTAAAGGCTAAGTGCATTTATGTTCCAAAAAACGACGTAAAACGATTTTATAATAATGGAATGTACTTATAAGAGTGTTCGCGTTTATCTGCACAGCCTGGTACAAGTTAAACAAAGAGGCGATTTTAAGCTAGGAACATGGGGACTTGAACGAGTTGCAGATTTTATAGTGTGTGTCTGATCTGTCTTTAAAATAAAAAACTTTTTTTTCTTCTGCAGTATATATTGTTACGAATTTTCGGGGCAACCCGCTGTTCTGGGGCTTAAAATAGTTTAAAATTCGTATTCTACGTTTCAAATAGTTAAATTTTGCTTTTGTTGCATCAAAATCGGTCGAACTAGAACCGGAGATACGGAGGTTTCGGTTTTCCCCATTGTTTTTCTATGGGTTTCTAGAAATCTCGAGAAATATTCGTCCTAGGACTTCGTGACGTCACTTTTGGGGACTTATTTTTCGCGCCAAATTGGCGTTTCGCCAAAGCGCAAGTTGGCGACATTTGGTCATTTGGCGAGATTTTCCCTATGGGGCCTGTAAAGCTGCTTTTGCTGCATTAAAATCACATAATAATCTAACATTTCTCTTCTATGACGTAATCAAAATTCCCGCTTTATGTAGAATCTTCGAGAAATAGACTTTTCTGGAAGCTGCCCGTAGCTTCTGCCTCCTCCTATAAATACCGCGCGTTTCATCGACCCAGTTCAGTGCGAGTTGAGCGCCCAGTGTGTGAATGAGCTCTCTCTGTGAGTACGCTTGCTTCGCTCTGTGATAGAAGCGGTGTTTCGCGCTTGCTTTTCGAAGCTGTTTTTAAAGTGCTGTGTGTAAATTCTTCACTGTTGAGTCTTGAGAGATTGTTAGTGTTATCCGTCGTGTATTTTCACTGAATTTTACCTGTGGAAGTGTTTTATTTTGTGTGAGAATTACAGCCTTTGTGAGAGCTTCTGATCTAAGCGGACTGCTAAAAGCACATTACTGATTGATTGTGCTTGTGAATTTTGTACAGCTGATTGTTCAACTAAGTTCTAGAAGCAATAAAGTTTGTGTTCCATCCCGACAAGTGAATTTTTACTAGAACTTTCTACACCAACTGGACTTTAGAACGACGAACCCCGGAAACAAGCAGAGTATTCTGCAACAATATGCATTATGCTGGACCGAAAGAAATTCTTGAAAATTAATATCTAATAGTGCGGTAAAGTTATCCTTTATTAAGTCCAGCCCAGTCCAGTCCAGTCCAGTCCTTTGCCGTCTGGTGAAGGTCACTCTGGCCAACACCAGACTGCAAAATTATGTAGATATGTTTTAATAATATTTCTTAAATAAAATAAAGGTTTAAAGCATCTGATGTCAAAGTCCTATTTTAACCCTCCAAGTGGCTGGGACGTAAAATCCCGTCAACTTCGTTCCAGTTTTTCACTGTATTGCATCTACAGCTTAAATTATTTATAAAACTTGGGCGTATTAAAATATGTTATGATATTAAAGCTCTTTAAGCAACATAGGAGTTTGTTTTTTAATAATTACAAATCTTCGCGATCATTTGTTAAAATTTAATTTTATGAAATTG
>JAWZYV010002478.1:0-22109 GCA_038373885.1 Cheiracanthium punctorium | reverse complement strand
GCATAACAAAAGCCGGACACCGCTAAGTTTGGCCGGACACGCAATCAAAAAGCCTAACTATGTCCGGCTTTATCCGGACGCCTGGCAACGCTACCCCCACGGAGCCCCCCCCCCCTCCCCTTGTGTTTTCTTTCTGACGAGGATTTATAAGCGGGTTCCAAGCACGCAAATCCGATATACGTTTTCACAGTAACAGCAAGAAGATGAACCTGCTCCGTACTCAGTTAACTTAGAGAGAGATTCAAGTGAAACACAATTCGAACGTTTTCCGCGTCGAACAGGGGACACTTCAAAATACATCCATGTTTCTTATTCAACTGAAACAAACCAATCGTGTTTTGATCACGTGACAGCGCGATAGGTTTGTTCATTAGAAGCATTCTGGGGACTGAAAAACGTTCGAATCGAACTCGATCGCGCGCGTTTCACTTGAATCTCGCCCTCAGTTTGAAACTAAACACACTCAGTTTTGTATACGAATGCACTCAGTTTCGTTTACGAACACCTTTGATGGAAACTCGTTGCACGAGTGAAACTGGTTTGTCGTTTTACGAATGAGTCTCTGTGACAAGCGAGGGTTTTCTGCAGCGACAGCAACCAAAACAAAACAACGGAATAAACTGGACATAAGCAACGCACTTCGGATGTCATCGTGTCTCCTATTATACCCGGATGGAACCGACTCGCTGCAAAGAAAAAGTCTCATTCATTGAGCGTCCTAGTGAGTTAAAACGCTAAATCATTTTATTTTCATTTTTTGTGCAAGTGTATTTTATGTTGAATTCATGTTCTAATACAGTTACATTAAAATCATTGAATCGGAACATTCTAAAATACAGTCCACTCCGGATAGACTGAACTTACGGCTATAATGAACGCATCTCAGTAGTACCGATTCATACACGTTAGAAATGTTTATAGCATTTTTTGGTTTGAGTGAATCACGAATTGGGTTATAGTGAAGTTAAAAAGTTCTTGATGGCAAAGAGGGTGTTGTTCGATTCCTACGAAGAGTGTTTGTTTTGTGTTCCTTTATGTTTGATTGACTTAATGAACGTCCAGTCATTGGATAAAATGCTATTTTCTAATTTTGTATTCAGTTTGATTGTTCAGCAAGGGGAAACATCGCGTTGAGTGAACTTCGGATAGAGTGAACGAAATGGGACAGATTCAATCATCCTAAACAATGAACGTTGGTGCCTCCTTTGGCATTTTTGCCTGCGCCTACTCGCCTACTTTCTCTGAATTACATGTATTTAAAAGGACATTAATGCGTTTTTGATAGCTGATAAAGGGGGGAAATTGTATTTGTAATTTCTACGCTTACTGCAATAGTGCTTTTTGAGGTAAACAACCCAGCAAGCGCACACACGTTTAAATTACGTATTCCCGATGTCGAAATGTCGAAAATAGGTCGAGGAAAAATTACAGCAAAAAATAGCGTTTAAAAGAGATCAAACATACATTGTGTTGTCGACGTCTTAAAGAGCCGTTCGATTTTGGTCAGGGAGGCGGCTATCTTCGACTGTTAATGTTGGTCGCCCTCAGGAGGTCTATGATCCGTCAATACATCGCCGATTTTCCGCTTATGGCTTTGGCGGTCTAAAGAGACACCCCCCCCCCCCCCAGCCAGCCAAGAAGAAACACGCGATGGAGCATCGAGAAATTTTTTCAGCTTAGTTAATAGTCAGTTGAACGTCGAATAAACAGTGCAGGGGAGACAGAATTTACAGGGTCCTTTCTCACGACCTTTGACATGTCCACCCCAACCGTTTTCTCAGAAAACAGATGCTTTTTTTTTTCTTTTTTTGTGTGTGTATTCGTTCATGGTTCGCGTGGCTCGTACTTCGCAGTTTTTTATGCAAGGGCAGAACTCGCTTCAGCGTGTAGTCAATGGCTGAGCTCCGCTACACAGAACAGTAAAATTTCCATAGTTATAACTATAAAAGTGGATATTTTTCAAGTATCTCTTGGAATATTTTTCAAGTTCAATGCTAACACGATTTATCGTTAGCTTGGCATATTAATAAGTTTGTCTGGCTCTCTTTAAATTGTGTTGGCCGGTGATGTTATTAAAGTTTATCGGGGTAGCTACAAATTTTAATTCCAGCCATCAAAATTTTAGAGGTGAGTTAAGTAATTATTTAACTAATAATTATGTGCTTTGTTTCTTTTATTCATTTTCTTTTTAATTGCTAATTATAAGTCTTCTTATTTGTATTATAGAGTGAAATATAAAGGTACAATTGGCATAAAATCAACTGTTTACCTTAAGCATATGAAATATTTTTTCTCATTATAAGCACAAATTTACTTAATGTAAATTTACTATAACAAAAGTCAAATTATTATTGCATTATGCCATAACTTACAATGAAACAGATTAAAGCACTTTATGCAAAGTTTTTTTTTCTTTTTCAATTGTATACTAATATGTGTGCATTTAGTATGTAATTTAAACCTATTTGGAGTAGTGAAATTGAACAAATCAAAGAATTAAGAGAGATAAATAAAAAACTGTTTGTGTAATGAAGTAGACAAAATTTTTCTCGTGGGAGGGTGAGAGGGGGGGGGGATTTGTAGATAGAAAACTTCTTCATATTTTATTACAGGAAAACTATAATGAACTATTGAGATAAAAAAGCAGGCTTATTCGTCTAATAGAAGTGGTTCCTTGACGATTTCGTCGAATCCTGACAGTTTATAAACGTAGTAATTATGCCGGAATTCCAGACATTTAGAGAATATGTCAGTCACACACCATTTACATACGTCGTGAAAGCATGGAAATTCAAACTTCTTGTCGGGTGCACATGCCGTTTAAAAGGAAACACTCTATATTTCTAAATATAATACATTATACTACTAGTTGTTAGCTAATGAAAAGAAATTTTGAATTAAATGATTAGAAATAACAAGTTTTAAATTAACTTCTAATCGTTTAGATAAAGTTATAAAATTTATATTCATAAAAGTTTGAACATATACAAAAATATATTAAAGTTAAAATATAATCTTGATTTTTAATTTAACAGATAAGTAACTCGCACGAACAACTTATGTCACTAATTTACATTTTAGAGGGTTTCCATTTTTCCCCCCGGTACATTTTATTAATCCTTTTGGCTGTATTAGGTATTTTTAATAAAAGGCTGCAAAAAATTATTTAATCTACTCTTATAAACTATCTAAATATTTTCATATATTGGTTAAAAAGTAATCTTTTTTATATAAAATAAGTAAATTATATTTACTGTTAGTAAAATTGCATTTTAAACTGTATTCCTTACTTAACTAAATTTACTAATATTTTATTTAATTTTTAAGTTACTTTTTCACCATCTTTCACCAATATATGAAGATATTTGGATTGTTTATAACATTGAATTAAACAGCGTACCCACCCCCGCCTTTTATTAAATATACCTACAGTAAAAACAATTCATAAAATGTACCTAAAAGGACTAAACCCTTTAAAATGTAAAATAGAGACATAAGCTATTTATGCAAGTTACTGATCAATTAAATTAAAAAAATCAAGATTATATTTTTCTTTAATGTATTTTCTCTGTGTTCAAATTTTTATGAATGTATATTTTACAACTTCATCTAAACGACTAGAAGTTAATTTAGAACTTGTAATTTTTGCACATTTAATTAAAAATAACTTTTTATTAGCTAACTAACTAATATTAAAATGTATTATATAGAAATATAAAAGGTTTCCTTTTTAAACGGCCAAAGTTCACAAGATCAGAACAGTTTGAATTTCCATTTCTTCACGACGTATGTAAATGGTATTTGTCTATTCTCTGAATGTCTGGAATTGCGGCATAATTACTACGTTTATAAATGGGCAGAATTCGACAAATTCTGCGAAGTCTTTAAAGAACGACTTCTATTAGACGAATATAAGCCGGTTTTCTCTGTCCTGTTGGAGCGATTCGACAAGGTATAACGTAAAATCAACCACTATGAGCTGAATTTTATAAACGAATTCCGAGAATCTGTCTCCCTTCGCCGTTATAGCGACGAGTGTTCGACCAATATCGGGGATTTTCTCTTCCTGGCGGTCACCCTTTTCCATTCTTGCGCCGTAGTTAAGCGAGATTGTTATCTCTCACGGTCACCCCTCGCGGGTAATACGCCGTCGAGAAGTTCAGCGCTCGACGGGCAAACAGGTGGACATATCCAAGGATTTTTAGCGTCGATGATTACGTCAAAACTACGTCGACGGCGACGTTAATTCGATGTATCGTGGCTGGCTGGGCAACATTCTTGAAAGGAAAATGTAAATAAATAAACACACACACAAAAAAAAAATGTAAATCGCATGAATCGAACTTTTGAAGTAACTTTTTACTTTTTCATGATTTACCTGCGCTTAGTTATAGTGTCAGTCATGAAAATAAATCTAAAAAATAGTGATAATTTGATCGATTGGCCAACCATCCTAAACAATGAACGTCGGTGCCTCTTTTGACATTTTTACCTGCGCTATATAAAACTTACATTTTTACTACGACTTGCATGTCTTTGAAAGGACATGAATACGTTTTTGGATAGCTGATGAATGGGATAAATTGTATTTGTAATTTGCACGCTTACTGTAATAGTATTTTTTTGAGATAAACATTTTTTGAAAGGAATATATAAATAAATAAAAAATTCATATAAACCGCGTGAATAAAAATCTCGAAATATTTTTTGTAATTTTTCGTGATTACGTTTGTTTAGTTAGAGGGTTGGACGCGAATTTTTTTTTTTTTTTTTTTTAAATCTGTGTTAACGTGACCGTTGGCTAACTACCCTAAAGAATGAAAGGGGTACAACCTTTGGCGCTTTTATCTGCGCAAAGTAAAACTTTAAAAATATTACGATCTTTTGAAAGGGAACATGTAAATCCAAAATTTAAAAAAGTACATGTAATGGCTCGTGATTTGAAATTTCTGAGTAGTTTTGTACTTTTTATAATTATGTTAGCTTAACTAGAGTTTCAGCAATGAAAAGAAATTAAAATGAAATCTATTGAATAAGATTTTTTTTAAGTTTGCACTTGGATGTCAAATGTTGGGGTGTAAAATTCAATTTTATGGAAAACTATTGATTTTCGGCCATACATAGGATGGTTTAAATTGCATCATTTTGTTTCCCCTATCACGTCTTAAAAGGAATACGCCACGTTGCCAGTAACCTGCATATAGAGAGAGATTGTTTACATTTCACTGCACCGCGACTCTTCATGCAGCAAAAGGAGTTTTACAAGTCAGGTAAGGAAAGAGCAGGAAACACTCGAAGAAAATGCACTGTTTGAAGATATTGGCTCTAGAAATTGTTGAACTTAGAGTGAACCTAAACATCTTTTTACAAATAAATAAATAAAACTAAATTAAGATAAAAGGAAAATGAAAAATAAAACAATGGAACAAATACTAATTGATTTTTCATATTGATTAAATTTTTATGTTTAAAACCAGACTTGTTTTCAAATATCGGTATTATGCTATTGTTGCGGAACTACTCTGCTACTCCTGGGGTTCGTCGTTCTAAAGTCCAGTGGGTGTAACAAGTTCAAGTAAAAAGTCACTTGTCAGGATGGAACACAAACTTGATTGCTTCTAGAACTTCGTAGAACCATCAGCTGTACACAATACACAAGCACAATCTAGCAGTAACGTGCTTTTAACAGTCCGCTTAGATCAGAAGCTCTCACAAATACTGTAATTCTCACACAAAATAAATCACTTTCACAGGCAAAAACTCAGTGAAAATATACTAGAAATAACACTAACAGTCTCTCGAGACTCAGCGATGAAAAATGTACACACAGAACTTTAAAAACAGCTTCATAAAACAAGCTAAAACACGGCTTCTATAGCACTGTCCATTCACAAAACAAGCGTGCTCTCACTGACAGCTCTTCACACACTGAGCGTTCAACTCGCACTGAACCTTTCGGGGCAATGCGCGCTTCTATAAATAGCCGACGCAGGAGGTACAAGAAGTTTCCAGAAAAGTCAATTTCTCGAGGGTTCTACATAAAGCGGGAATTTTGATTACGTCATAGAAGAGAAATGTTAGGTTATTATGCGTTTTTAATGCAGGAAAAACAACTTCCAGGCCCCATTGGGAAAATCGCGCCCAATGACCAAAAAGTCGCCAAGCTTGGCGACTTTGGGCGAAGTATCGCCCAATTTGGCGCCCAAAATAAGTCCCCAAATGTGAAGAGATCTAAGCTCTAGGACCAATATTTCTCGAGTTTTCTGGAACCTCCATTGAAAAACAATGGCAAACCGAAACCTCCATATCTCCGGTTCTAACTGGCCGATTTGGATGCAACAAAAAGCAAAATTTATGTATTTGAAGCGTAGAATACGAATTTTAAACCATTTTAAGCCACAGAGCAGCGGGTTACCCCGAAAATTCGTAACACTATTTAGAGCTACAAAGGTTCCCAAACTGTGTGCCGCGAGCCTATGCCAGAGGTACCGTAGAGGTAATCAAGAAAAGTGTTTTGGTGAAGTATGATCCAATAATTTCCTCTGAATCGGAATCCCACAAAAAATGTTAGCCAAGCTTGTGACCAAGTGGGCGAAAATAAAAATATTTCAGTCAAGTTCGAATGAGTTCAGGTCCAGCCTCTCTAGGGATGGACGCGAGACGACTTTTTGCGAGACGAGACAGAGATTTACAGCTTATTCGCGAGAAGAGACAAACATTTTTAACATTATGATATAGGGATTTTTGCGAGACGAGACAAGCTTTTCGGCTGTTTTGCGAGACGCGAGACACCAATTTTTCGTCTCGCGTCCATCCCTAAGCCTCTCTTTTACAGTAACTCCCTGAAATGGGGGAGGGGTGTCAAAATTCTATATCCCTTTCCCAAAAGAGTACTTTCTGGATAGTTAGTCCTATAAACAACATAAAAGCAGTAATGAAAAATACATCCAAACTGTTTCTTTCTAACCTAATTGCTTTAAAGGTAACCTGCCACGAAAGTTTTCAGCCCTAGAAGGGTACCGCGGTGAAGAAAGTTTGGGAACCCCTGAGCAATAGCATTTATGAATGACATTAAACAGAGATATCACATTACGATAAACATGCTTTAATATGATCTTGTTATATAAGTTGTCTTGAAAGATACTAAAAATCATTTAATTATCAATTATAACTAGAGTAGGAAATAGAGATTATTAATTAATAGACTTTTTAAACGATTACTTCAATTACTAATTTAATCTTTTAATGAAGGCGAAAACGGAATTTTCGACGTTCATTTCTACATAATCTGTGTTTGCGGATGAACGTCGCATATCCGTGTTTGCAGATCTAGAGTTTATAACGATCCTGTACACCCCCTAGCTGTATGTTAGTTTACGATTTACAAGCATGCTGTGCATGTCAAATGAAGCGTCTTTGATGTCATGAACTTACAAGTTTATTTCACTTCAAGTCTGTGCATGTGATAATAAATGACAAAAATGCTATGATAATTTGTTCTAATCATTTTACGCCGGGTTCTATGTTTTTTAATAGAAGTGCATCCTGTGCTTTGCGTATCATACTCGGTGTTACCCATCTGGATGATACGCATATATACGATTTAGTAAGTCTGATCTCGAATAGATTCTTATAGAGCCTGACTATAACCCTTTGCTTAAAGACTAGTATTCTAAAATTAGTTTTGCTTCTTTCTCCTCATTATCCCAGAAAATGAAATGATAACCTATCATTTAAAGTGACTCAAGTCAAAATGCTTGCTGCTTCCCAACTCGGTGAATTTTGGTTGTATAAAGACGATCTTTTTTTTTATTGAGCATGAAATTGTATAAGAAAAATTTTTCTAAGTGCAACTGATAGGACCGGGGCACAGTAAAATGATTTAAATGTAGTGAATTTTGGTCGTATAAAGACGATTAAAAAAATTTTTTTTAAGCATGAAAATGTATAAGGAAAATTTTTCTAACTATAGCTGATAGGACCGGGGAACCGAATAAAAATTGACGTCAAGTAATTTTTATAGAAATTGATTTATTAGTTTCGATTGTGTTTCTGATATAATAGATTATGCAATTTAGAGCATTTTTTGCAGTTGGAACTCTGTGCCTCTGACTAATGGTTTAGGAAATATCCACTGGATACTCCGTATATACTCAAATCGAATTTCATGCTCTTCTGCAAACGCGCGGAAACCTTTGTCATTCGAGAGATTTCTGTTTGTGTACACAGCCAGTCTTATATCCACGCAGACGATTTATTTGTGAAATTTTTTTTAAAACTAAGTAATCAGGAAAAACTATTTCAAAGGAATTGGAATCGCACTTTCCTTTCAAAGCCCGATGACCGTGATAAATAGCAAGTCCTGTCGATGGCAACATCTCATTTTGTCACGAAAATGATTCCCTTTTTTGCCTCTCAGAAATAGAAGGGAGCTGAAAATAGCAAAAAATCGCTTAAAAATGGGGGACCGGTGGATTTTCAGATTTTTAACCCATTTATGCCTAGTGTCCCTTTTTGGGGACAGCATTTTCGCTATCAGTCGAAAACGTTACTTATTTTCTCTAACCTTTACTCACGAGTATTGAATCTCCACTCCCCAAACTATTTTAGTATGACCCAGTAGGATGTTGACATCTCAATTTTTATACACGATGATTTTAAAAGAAATCATCCCTTGTTCAAGAAGGTGACATCAGAAATTTATTTGTTATTGTTGGTATTAGCAAAAATCGAAGAAAGTCGCAGAAATATCTGGGCACGAATGGGTTCAGAAGGATACTGCATTGTTTTTTTTTATTTAGGCCTCTTATAGAAAATACTTGTGCACTTCTTTCTTTAATTGCAATTACCTCGGTCATTTATTTACGGCATTACCCCCCAAAAAGACTTCCAATTCACAAGTCTAAGAACAGTTGCTGTTTGGGCCATGCAATAGAGTTATGAATACAAGGAGACGGTATTAGCTGTCTGACAGTCAAGCCGAAACTGTAACCGTTCCGCCCTATTGCCTAGATCCCATTGCAATAGGACTGTGTTATTCTAGGGTGACAGTTCCAATTTTAAAGAAATGATGTCGCCAAAGTGGGTACCACGAATAATGACGTATTGGACGTAACTGTAAAACTTTTAATTGCAGGATGCTGAGATTTTGCATTTAGAACTATTGCAATCTATAATTGTGTATTTTTATTTTTTAATCCGTAAAATCGTGCATCTTTCACTGTTGTTTAAAAAGAAACCAACAAAATGATTCGCCCTACTTAGACCAACACAATGACTTCATTTCGTCTATTGCTGAAGACAGTTAATGCCATCTCCTCGTACTCATATCTGTATGGTCCATACCCAGTGTCTCCTCAACTGTCACCAAGATCGGCAATTTTGACCCAATATCGCCCACTTTGCTGCCAAAACTAACTTTTCAAAATAGACTCCAGGTAGGCGATATTTCTCTGAATTAGCCAAATCTTTATTTTACTGAAGTATCCTACGTCCATTTCAAATCAAATTAGTTTAAATGAAATGGATCAAAAATACGGATAATTCAATTAATGTAGTGCAAGAAGGTCATGTGCTGTCGACAGTAAATTTTTAAAGAGAACAATCTAATCCGACTTGCGTTCCAAGATTAAAATTGGACTGAACGATTTCCATCTCCTTGAAAAATAAGAAAAATCTTAAGTTTAGGCAATTTTTACTCTACATCAGGGATTCTAAACCGATGAGTCGCGACCCAAGTTTGGATCCGGGGGTTTTCGAGATGGGTCGCCGAGTTTTCAGGGAAACAGTTCTTTTTCTTCTCTCGTAAACTTTTTTGTGCTTAACACGTAATGTGTTTATTATTACATATGGCGAAGAATATGTAAAAAAACTCTCTAACAAATACCACATAATTCAATTAATGTAGTGTAAGAAAAGTCACGTGTGTCCACAGTAAATTGTGAAAGAGAACAAACCGATCGAACTTGTGTTCCAAGATTGAAATGGGAGGAAAAAAGGATTCCATGTCCTTGAAAAATAAGAAAATGTTAAGTTTAGACAAGTTTTACACTACATGAAGCAATGACAATGCGTGGATATTTAAGAGAAAATAATTGAACATGGATATCGAGAGTAAAAGTAAAAAATTGTGCATTGATATTATGTATTTTATGTACTAAAAAAATAAGGGTTTATGACCGTGAAAACTGGAGATCAAGCGAAATTTTTCGTCCCAGTCGCTCAGGAAGCTATACATCGGCTGTTTTACGGGAGAGGGGGTAATGTGGGTAATGACCCCTCCCAGGATTTCGAAAACGAAAGTGAAAAATAATTCTGCATGGGAAATTCACTGATGTGAAATAAACAAATAACACTATCTACTGGCGAAACAAAGGAACTCTTCAAATACGGCAATAATTACGGTAATAATGCAAGGTTATTATTTTCGGTGTTTACATACTTCATTAATTATACGATTAGTTAAACATTTATTTCACATTGGATGATTTACGAAACGTTTTGTTACCATACATGAAGTGCATTGTGCAGTCAAAGGGGTTCCTTTTCCTCTTTGCGCCCCCCGGTACTCTTCAAAATACAGCAATAATTTGGATGGATGGGTGGCGAAGATGCAAGGTTATTATTTTCGGTATTACACTCTTCATTAACCCTTTAACGCTCAGTGTTGCCGCTCTGGGTACACCCAACTCTGACGTTTTGACTGTTGCCAGTCACGAAGAATAGATTGGATTTCTATAAAAATAGTAGCGGGTGACAGAGCTCCACGTGAATCCTTTACTTTTCAGCACGTCCTTTCCCATAAAAAAAACGGTCACGATTCTTTTGAACAGCACTGACATCTGCTGAAAAATGGAAGAATGCGAGAACAGATGGATAGATTGTCCAAGGCTGAAAAAAGGGCAGCCGTGGCCATCGCTCGACTGAACGACCCGCAAGAGGGCGGACGATCGAAACGGTCTCCGCGTGCCACAGATCTAGAAACCCCTTTTTTACGCAGCTGGCTGTGCTCTAGATCTGTGGCACGCGATGAACGTTTCGATCGTCCTCCCTCTTGCTGGTAGTTAAGTCGAGCGATGGCAACGGCTGCCCTTTTTTCAACATTGGGAAAAGGTTGCGCCTCAAAGGGTTAATTATACGATTAATTAAACATATATTTCACTTTTGATGATTAACGAAACATTTATTACCATGCATGAAGTGTATATTGTGCAGTCATTATTGTGCATTAATGGTCGTTTGCAATACAATGAAGACTCCTTAATTTCCGAAATAACTAAATATCGCAAGCGGATGTCTCAGGAATGGACTTTAATAACGCGTTTTCGGAAGTCTCTGATGCTATAAGAATCAGCTTGCGAAAAAATATCTTACCTATCTTTTTAATGGTGCTATTAGTGCAAGTGATGGTGCAAGTGATCAATGGTGCTATTAGTGCAAGTGAATAAACAAGTTTTACCCCGTAGGTAGTTTTTAAGTTTATCCTTTAATTTCCTACTACGAAGTAAAACTACCGGGTGACCAAAAAGTCTCTAAAACTTTAAAAATTCATTTTAAAATACAACAAATAATGGTAGAAAATTGCGGTTTGCACCCATCGCTCTAGAGGATGATGGGATGTTTTTAAATGACAAGACAGTTCGTAGTTACAAATGTTACCGATAGGTGGCGCTGATATGCACAATGGCAACAGAGTTTCCGATTTAAAGAAATCTCTGTAGTCATTTCTATGCAAACTGCAATTTCGTATCATAATTTGTTTTTTTTTAATGAATTTTTGAATTTTTCACCAGCTTATGATGCAACTTGAGTGCATCAAAATTTAAAAATTCATTAAAAAAGAACAAATGACGATACGAAATGGAGGCCTGCATGGATAAGATTGGAGAGAGTTCGGAATTTTATTTTATTGGAAACTTGATTCCCGTTATGCATATCATCGCCACCTATCGGTAAGATTTGTAACTACAAACTTTCTTGTCATTAAAAAAAATCCCATCATCCCCTAAACCTATTGGTGCAAACCGCATTTACGTTATCCTTATTTGTTCTTTTTTAATGAATTTTTAAAGTTTTTACGAACTGTTTGGTAGCCTGGTAATATATTGTTATCGCGAAAATAATGAGCGAATATTTATAAAAACCGAAATAGTTATTCCTTATAAAACATATCTATTCTCATTTTTAAAATTTCCCGCTTTTAATGTTTGGTAGCCTCTTTGCCATTTTAAGGAACCGGAAAACCCAATTTCGCGGTGTCCCCAAATGTTGCCCGGGGAGTACCACGTGGAGGTGGGCTACCTTACAGAGCATTTCGAACAATTTAGCAAGCACTTTAACAGAGAAGTTGATGAAATCAAAAAATATATTTTGCATTTTTTTATGAAAGAAAGGATACGTTAAACCAAAAGGAATTGCATCACATCCATTTTTTTGAGCGTTTAAACGAGGGATTACCCTTATTTCATATTCAGGCACATTTTTGGGGGGATTTCGCAGTGGTCATACATTTTAATCAATGCCGTTGCTCTATATTGAAAACAATCGGCAAAATGCAGTGGCGTGTCTGATTATTATCATTATAGTTATTTTTTAAAGAATATGCGCAAAGTAGTCCACAGGGGATTGATCTCAATCGATTGTTCATTCGAAATGCTCTGCGGACATACTCCCCTTTCGGCCACCGCACTTCCACTCTCGATGTTGTTGAGGGGACTACGGTGACCAGGTACCAACTAGGTCAGGCAGCTTTTGTACCACATGACCTAGCGGAAACCCTTTTTGGTGGTTGGCATGGCGGCGGAGGGAGCAGGCGAGAGTCACAAGAGCTAGTCACAGTCATAAGTAGGATGGTTGCAGTCACAAGTAGGCGAGAGTCAGAGACAAAGGCGGATTCTGCTGGATGTCTTTTGCAGATATTCTTGTGGTAGATCAGTCACTTACGGACCACCTCTAGACGATCTTGTTGGAAAAAAATGTGAGGTGGCCTCTCGGTTTTTCAAGTCAGTACAGCCGACGTTAGCCAATTTTCCATGTTAGCTTCAGCAATCGGCATCGGTAGAAAATGTCAAAATTGACAACCATTGATGATTTTCAGATAGTATAGGTGGTAGCCAATGCGGGATCAACAGTGTCTTTCCGTGGCACGTCGTTTCTCGTTCAGTTTTCATTTTTGCTGCAGTGGGAGTAGTGGTGCTGCCGTGATGACGTGTTAATGCTGTTTTCTATGCTTTTGGGTCGGTACAGGTGGTGACTGAGCTGGACATGCTACTCATGAGTTGAAAGATGATGCTCGGAATCCAGATTTGCAAATTGATGAGTTCTGTGCTTTAAATTTCTCTACTCGTTGAAGCGCATTGACCGTTATACGTTTTGGTGATATTCCATGATTTGACAGATGATGGTGAGGAGCCAGAATTGCTGGTTGAAAATTTCCATACGATAAGTTTCTATTTTGTTAAAGCAGGTTGAGCTGTCTATGTTACTGGTTGTACTTTATCTGTTTAACAGACGAGGGCTGCAGTCTGGATTTGCAGATTGATAAGTTCTGTTCTGTAAATTTCTGTCTCGTTGAAGCACATTGATCGGGATACATTTTGGTGATATTCTATGGCTTGGCAGATGATGGTTAGGCTCCAGGATTGCAGGTAGAGCTGTCTGTGTTACTGAGGTTAATTTATCTGTTTAACAGACGAGGGATGGAGTCCAAAATTGCAAATTTATTAGTTCTGTTCTGTAAATTTCTCACTCGTTGAAGCACATTGAGCGGAATACGTTATTTGTGATATTCTATGGTTTGACACATGATTAACTCCAGAACTGCAGGTTGAAATTTTCCATAGGATAAAATTTTATTTTGTTAAAGCAGGTTGAGCTACCTATGTTACTGATGGTCTTTCATGCACGACAGACGATGGCTAAAGTCCAGAATTACAAATTGATAAGTTCTGTGCTATAAATTTCAGTTTTGTTGTGAGGAAATTTGAGCTGGATACATCATTAGTGATATTTCACGGGTTAAAACACGATCATTAGAACTCAAAATCGGAAGTTGAAAAGTTCTATGTTGTAAATTTCTGTTACATTGAAGCAGATTGAGCATAATATATTGCTGATGATGTATCCTATTTCATAGGTTGAGGAATGATGACTAGAGTTCAGAATGGCAGGCTGAAAAGTTCTATGTTGTCAATTTCTATTACTTTATAGCGAGTTTAGGATGGTATATTATTAATGATGATACTTTATGATTTAAAGAGATGACATTTATAGAGCTCAAATTTCAGGTTGAACCTTTCTATGCTATAAATTTTCATGTCACTTAAAGCAGATGTACATTGTGATTCCTGATTTTGAGCTTGAAAGAATACCGAACTTCAGGTTGAATTACTCTATACTAAGTTTCTATTTTGTTGTAACAAAATTAAGCCGTATTTATCCAACTGGTGATGGAGATAATTCTTGAGCGATATTTATACAACTGGTGATGGCGATGATGGTTAAGAGTTCAGAAAATCAAAACGTAAATAAATTATCTGCTGTGTTTGAAGAACTGTACATAATTTAGTATGTTTAGTTCGGAAAGAGATGGTATTTTCTTCTGCACTTTTGTTTTTGAAGGGAAAATATCTATCGAGTTTCATACGAGTTCAACATTTTGTTGCTTTGAAGCTGTGAAACGCTGCTAAACAGTGAATCTTGAGATTTCAGATTTTATGAAAAGAATTGGATTTAGAATAATTGTTTTTGCTTTTCTACTTTTGATTTTTTCTTCCGGTCAGTATGAAAAAGAAGTCTGTCAATGATTTTCAAAAAGACGAAATTAACATTTTCAAAAGTAATTTAGTTTCGTTTTGCTGGGATTTCCTGAAAAAAAGAAACTTGCATTAAAAAACTGCGTTTCAACCATTGATATGTATTTAGTTCACATATGAGTAACGGGACCCTTTAATTTTTCCTTCAAAACGGGACATCTACTACTTTTTTGGCAATAGTGTCTTTATTTTCTTCCTCAAAACGGGACATTTACTGTTTTTAAGGTAATAGCGTTGGGAGACTGAATTGACAGGTGTGGGTGTCTTAGCTGATAGGAAAACGCGCAAAAAAGCTTGTGTTAATGTTAATATCAAAATAAAATGAAAAAACAAACTTTGCAAAAACACACCTATACTATAAAAAAATAATGCAAGACGTACGTTTCGGGTGGTACAAGGGGTAGGCCCTTCTTCGACCTCAAAAACATCACCGACATAAGGCAGGAAGGTGGGAAAGTGATCAATGGAAACAAAATGACACACAGAAAAAATGAAAGTTGTCATTTGGAAGGAAAAAAATTCTTAGAAAACCAGAGTGAAAAAGGAAAATAAAGTGGAGATCGGGCGCGGGGGGGGGGAAGAAGCAAAAGAAGAATATGACTCTAAAAAAAAAGAAATGAAAATTAAATAAATTGAAATAGTTGACAAAAAAGAACATTAAAAAAAAAAAACACATAAACAATACATACCCCCGGAGTTTTCTTTGCGTCTCGAGAGGGGAGGGAGGGAGGGAGGGAGGGAGGTTTCTTTTTACACAGTCAGTGCCGTTGGATGATTTTAGATTTTGAGTGGCCTTAATTGAAATCGCTACCGTGGTTTGCTCTCTTTCTAAAAACGGGACACTGCAGGAGACATTTTTTCTAAAAAGGGACATGACGGTGTCCCAAAGCTGTGCCTGGGGACACCGGGACAAGCCATCTAAAAACGGGACTGTCCCGTTCAAAACTGGACGTATGGTCACCTTACATATGGGCAACTTCTGGACCGCGGGGCGGATGTGTCCCGCCGAGGATTTTGATCCGGCCCGCAGAACGTATCAGAACCCATACAAACCAATGAAAACCCCTTATAAATCCCAATTATTCGGCCCGTGACTTCGTTAACATCGTAAAGTTTGGTCCGCAGCTTTCCAAAAGCTGCCCATGTCTGATTAAAAAACGATGGAAACAACACCGCGAGACAAATTTTTTTTCCACAAATTTTACGGCCGTCAACAGAAACACTGTTGACTGTTTTTCCTTCAGTTCGATAAAAATGTCACAATATGCACATACATACATATTTGTTTTTAAAAATTGTGCATTTCTGTTATTCA
The DNA here is from genome assembly GCA_038373885.1 of Cheiracanthium punctorium. Classification (NCBI taxonomy): domain Eukaryota; kingdom Metazoa; phylum Arthropoda; class Arachnida; order Araneae; family Cheiracanthiidae; genus Cheiracanthium; species Cheiracanthium punctorium. The sequence continues at coordinate 5,981 of JAWZYV010002478.1, read as the reverse complement.
ACCACAAAGAGAAAAAACTAAAGTAAAAGAAGCACACAAATAATTTAACCCTTTAACGCGCAGTGTTCCCGCTGTGGGAACACAAAACTCTGACGTTTTGACTGTTGCTAGTCATGAAGAATAGATTGGATTTCTATAAAAAGAGTGGCGGTGACAGAGCCCCACGAGAATCCTTTACTTTTGAGCACGTCATTCCCGTAAAAAAAGGGTCACGATTCTTTTGAACAGCACTGACATCTGCTGAAAACTGGAAGTATGCGAGAACAGCTGAAACGACTGCCCAATGCTGAAAAAAGGGCAGCCGTTACCATCGCTCGACTGAACGACCCGCAAGAGGGCGGACGATCGAAACGTTCATCACGTGCCACAGATCTAGAGACCCTTTTTTGGCAACGGCTGCCCTTTTTTCAGCATTGGGAAAGGGTTCCGCCTCAAAGGGTTAACCTATTGACGAGTTACGGTGGATAGAAGGAAATTCCTTTTTTTTTTGTTATAGCATCTGCAAAAACCGAAATGTGTGAGGTTTCTGAAAGACCTAAGTTCAAAATAAGCACTTATTTAGAAAGAGCAGAAAAAATTCTATAGCGTGGCACCATTGACATCAGGATATCTCCATTTTATGAGGTGCTACAAGCTCTGAAACATTCGCGAATTTAAAAATCGAATGGTAGCCCAAAACTGTAACCGTCGATTCCGCGAACATCCTTCCAGCTACAAGCGGTCAAATGCCCCCAAAACGGGTCCATTCCACAAACTTTAGAATGATCCCACAATAAAGCATATTGGTGTTCTAGATCAGGAGGAATCCGAATTTTAGACTAAATTAACTTCTTGAAGAGCAGATCCTCCCTAAAAATTGTTATAATATGTTTTTACTCAATAATTTTGCATATGTAAACACAGTGGTCAAGTTAGTTGTCGCCTGCCAATTTTTATGATCTTTTTGACTCGAATATGTCTCTAAATTTTCTGCCTTAGTGTGGGAGGCAATTTAGAAAACGGATGACAGGGGGGGAAATCGCGGGAAAATAGTTTCATCTTTCAGAAACCTATCTATCATCTACATCAGCTTTTCTCAACCTGTGGGGCGCAGAGCTTTTGCAGGCGTCGCGCGTGAAAAACCAAACAGCCAGTAGTGATGCAGGTTTTAAAAAAAATCATCTTATTCATTCTCATTTTGACTCAAAAATAGATCCATTTTCGCTTAAAATGTTCCTTCAAACTGGACGGATAACATTGTTTAGTAGAAAATTCGACCCAATGTTAATCGTTAAACATTAAAAAACTGAATGTTGGATGAAAAATGTGATGCGGGGGGGGCGACGTTAAAGGTTTGAGAACCGCTGATCTACATAAAAAATTAAATGACACCACGCGACAGCTGAAGTATAAAAGAATTCGCTACGTCGAGTGAGGCCCGTGACGCATCTCTTGCGGAGGAAGGGTGAAAGCGCCGCCCTTTTGAGGTCGTTTCCCTGCGTCCCATAATGTCCGTTTAGTTTAAATATGGACTCGGGGAAGCTAAAACGTTCATTTTTGCGTTTCGATCGTCAGCTCTCGTCAAGATCTGTCGATTGCGTATATAAGAACATGAGTGTAAAATGGTTACATTTAATATGCAGAGAGAATTTGACATAATCTGCCAAACGAAAAGGGGTGAAGGAACAGCCAATGAAACACCACGGAAACACTGTCCTATCTTTAGCCGTTTACGAGTTATTACGTACTGCATTGCACGGTTATGACCACTCAATTTTTTATTTTGTAGAATGTCTCGTGTGGTTCTTCGAATGATGCAATATTTTGCGTGAGTGAAGCTAGTATGAATAAAAAAGAATACTTACTATGCCGAAAAACAGTTTAAACGTCCGAAGAACTTCCTTATTCTTTTAAAGCGCTTTTTCTTGGCTACCTACAAAACAATGCAAATTGGTAGGAATTTTGGAAGTGTGTGTACTGAGAAGTACTGAAGTACAGAAAGAAGTACATAAAGAAAATGATGAGAGCACATTCAGGTCGAGATTCAAGTGAAACGCGCACGATGGAGTTCTAATCGAATGTTTAGCAGTCCCCAGAATGCTTCCAATGAACAAACCTATCGCGCTGTCACGTGATCCAAACACGATTGTTTTGTTTCAGTTGAATAAGAAACATGGATATATTTGGAAGTTTCCCCTGTTGGACGCGGAAAACGTTCGAATTGTGTTTCACTTGAATCTTGCCCTTATTTTGATAGTTTCCTATGGCAGTTAGGCATGCAAACATGCGTGTGCATGGACAATACACACGCATATGCACAGGATGTTCCAGAAAACACTATAGAAAGTATTTTAACTTTATAGGATTCTTGCCAATTGTAATAGGTTATGTATTGGCATTTCGGGTGAATGCTGGATGACCGGAAATAAAGAATAAGCAATAGAGAATGACTGACATTGGAAGGACGATGATTTATCGTAAGAACCTTTTATAAGAATAATCGAAGTAACGTCGCCGTTCGGCGGGCAGGTCCTTCAGAGTTCCGAAAGAAAGAAACACCTAGTGAAGTGGTGACAGCGTGGTCAGTCACAGCACTCGAAAGTTGCAGCGTTTTTGAAGCCGTTACATGGCTGATGTTCTGGTCCGAATCTCGCGCTGGTTTTCATTGTTTACAAGCGGATGGCCAGATATGAATCTACCACGAGAGTGTTTGGGATGCAGGAAGCAAAGCGTCGCACACTGGCGGATTTTCAAATATCCGCAAAGGATCAAAACTCGCAATATACAAAGTGGAATGTCATGCTCTTCTGGAAACGCGCGGAATTGGCATTTTTGGCATTCGAAGGATTTCGTTTTGTGTACACAGCCATTCTTATATCCATGAGAACGATTTATTTGCGGAAAAAAATTAAACTATGTAATCTGGAAAAGCTATTTTAAACGAATTGGAATCCCGCTTTCCTTTCAAAGCCCGATGACCGTGATGAATAAGCCGTCCTGTCGATTGCGACAACTCATTTTGTCACCCAAATGATTCACTTTTTTGACTTTCGGAAATAAAATAGTGCTGAAAAGAGCAAAAAATCGCTTAAAAATGAGGAAACGGGTGGATTTTGACTTTTAAAGGAGCACAGATTGCTTTTTATATTTTTATAAATAATTATGAAAATTTTCCAAGCGGATCCTATAAGCGATGTAGGTGTTATGACACTTTTTATGCATTTTAATCTTTTTCAACTTTTTAATCTTCATGATGTCATGGCGGTAAAATATTTATATGGAAGTGGTTTCCCGGAATGGTTACAGAGTGAGACGGGGATCAGCGTCACTAGGATGTTACACGATTTTGCAGTTTAATGAGTGCAAAAAGCGTTCAGTGTCGTTAACTTATTCGCAGACATCGTTTGAAACCTCAGAAAGGCAGGCCCGAATGCTGGACGCAATGCATAGGGCACTGTCTGTATGATTATTCAGCATCAAGAAACAACGTATAATAGCTCCAATCCAAAAATTAAAAGAGCAGACCGATTTCAGCACGTATAACATGCTGTCGTCAGTGCTAGAATGAGAATAGAAAGAATTTGCTCGGCTAAAAAACAAAAGGGGAATTCAAGATAGTATTTACGAGGATCCATAACAAAGCAGAGATTCAGAAGAGGGTTTTATGCATGGACCCCACAAAGGTAGGGCCCGTTTGATCCCTGAGTTCACGGCCCGTGCATGGGGGTGGGGGGCGAGTCCAGCCCTACTCAGTTGCAAATTTAATTGCCATAACTAATACAAACTAGAAAAAATATACAGATATTTACAAAGTGATTTTATGAGCCTTTCAAGTAAATTAGGCAAGTTGGCGTGTTTAGGCTGCTTAATTTAGCAACGATGGCAAAAATTCTACAGCTGGGGATCGAAAAATTTTAAATTCCTCTTTTACTCGATGTATTTCAGAGGTAATCCCCATCGTTTTAATCTACATCTTTTATTATTTTTTTCATTTATTTATTTACTTACTTATTTATTTATTTTTTGGTTCGTATGTATTTACAGTCGTCTACATTACATATATGGACCGCTGTTCTCACAAAATGAACGTTATTGAAACAATGTATATACATTTTTTTTAAAAGTATAATGTTACTTACTGTTGGCGGAATGCTTTCATTGATAGAACTGGAAGAAGAAGATATTCTGCAATTAAAATAATTAAACATTAAAAAAATGCAGTCAGAGAATGTCTATGCACTTTTTTTATACAATGCATTCCTCTTACATTAACTTTTTCCATAGTCTAGTGGGAACACTCGAAAGCTCGTGGCATTATTAATAGCCGTGACCGTTATTTTACGGTCATTATTTTTACACCCGTTAGTTCTATAGTAAAAAACAATACTAGTCAGAAACCCCCGAATAATTGTTTCTTTCACAGTGAAAGTAATGAAAATGGATAGGTTGATTGGAAATAGTTGATAAACCCTATTCCACCTGACCTTGGGAAATTCTTTTCCTTTTAATATTTGCTCTACACAATTTGACATTGTTTAAAAGACATATTTAACTGACACATGTGTGATTATTTAAAAGACATCATTCAGAGCCAATCGTAGCCACCGCAGATTAGGAACATTCCTGCTTTTGTTCTTCTATGATTCATCCAAAGAGGCTAACGTAGGGAATGCAATCCCGCACTATTTTCTTTTGTCCCGCGGGATTTCGGGATTGAGACTTCTGGATACCGCGGGATCCGCATTTCATTCAGCTAAGAACTCATTTCAACGGAGAAAAATAGGAAAAAGTAAGATTTTAAGCACCATGAAGTGTAACTTTAATAGTAATAATGAATGTTATTTGCGATAATTAGTACAATAACGTACAGAAATATGAAAATGATAATTATGATATTCAGAATAATATACTTAGTTTTTATCTGCTAAAAAAAAATGTAAAAAAGTTCTGTGTGTAAAGCAGTGTTTCTCAACCTTTAATGGCTGACGGCAAACTGAAAATATCTAGAATTATTTCCGGCACGCCTGAACATAAAAATTGCAAAGATTATGTGATACAAAAAATTGATAAATACAAATAACTTTTAAAAATTGTCAACTTAACACACACCCCCAAAAAAATAATAATAATACATTCAATGAAGGGGCTAAGCCCTTTTTTTTTGCATGGGTTTTGCTGCAAAAAGCTGTTTCAAAAATTGGCAGAACGGTTTCCCACGCTATGAAATAAAAGTTTCGCTCTTTTTGGTGTATAGCTTACTGAAAATGAACAAGACAGGACATGATAAATAGAAAATTTCATATCGCTGATATGACATCACGTTGTTTTAATAATTTTTCAAAAGCCCTGGCGGCACATTAGACTATATCTCACGGCACATAAGTGTGCCGCGGCACACAGGTTGAGAAAGACTGGTGTAAAGAGTCACTCGTGTTACTAATTTCGATCTAATTTTAGTAAAACAGTTAAAAGCGTAAATAAAAAAATTTAATACATAAAAAGAAAACTTTTTATATTTCATTCGTGATGGTTCGCCAAGAGAAAAATGAATAAGAGATATTTCTGTTCACTTGGAAATCGGGAAGTTAGCGAAAAATTTAGATGACATTGGATCCAGACTCCCGGATTATTCGACAAATTAAAAACTTTAAAAATTGGAATTATTGATTCATGTGTTGTGAGATAAGATATTCAACGATATTGGGTCATTGGAGGATTGGGAAGGCGTCGTAAAGTTGTCATGAAGCTAATTTATTTCCTCAGTTTCAATCCCGCGGGATTAGTCCCGAAAACATGTGTGCGGGATAGGGATTGCACTCCCTGGAATGAACAGATGACCCCTTATTGGTTCCAGCACTCAGATAAGCGATCTGGCCGCCCGGATGTAATGAATGAAAACGCCCGTAGGCCTCATTGGATGACTCATCGAAGTGCGAAAGCCCTGGGCCCCGTAGAAGATTCACGATGGCCCCGAGTCGATGTACTTAACCCATTTGTGCCCA
>JAWZYV010002477.1:0-40802 GCA_038373885.1 Cheiracanthium punctorium | reverse complement strand
TCCCATGAATCACTTTTTAAAATCTGTTTCAAGGAGTATGTTCAACAAAGGAGAAATTTTTCACGAGCCCGAGCCCGAACGCAATCGTGAATTACAGAGTCCGTCTCATCTCTAGTTCAGAATTCAATTTTCCCAATTTCTATAGTTATCAATTGATGGATGAGTTAGTTTGATCCAATTTTAAATGTCTAATAGTAATAAGGGTAAATTTGAAAATCTTTACTTGGTACTCATTCAATAATTATTGTGAACAAAAGAATTAAAATTCTGATTGATATTATTAAATTTTATTATATGCTGAACACATCTATCCTAATCCACTTACACTGACAGTCCTTTTCTGTTTAAAAGTTTGTAAAGTCTTTTCTGTTTAAAAGGTAAAACATTCTATATGAATGTGATCCAGTAATTGTAGTCCAGTAGTGATAGTGTGATAAAATTGAAGAACATAAATTAGCAGTCCCTCTGCATTCCCCTACTGCCTAACAAATCATATAATACTGCCTAACAAATCATATTTGGCTAAAAATTTCTGAAACCTTCTTCAATAAATGTACTATTCTTATAAATAATAAACATGTAAGTTATGTAATTTTGAGCAAAAAAAATTAAGCAGAAAATTCAAAATTACTTTTATTAAAACTTCTTTATTTTAAAATTCTTCTTTTCTAAAAAACTTCTAGTTATCTACAGATTTAATTCACATATTTATGTCATGCTTAGAGCAAAATATTATCAACAAATCCTTTTCCCTATTTCGCTTACACTTACTTCTACAGGATATTTTCTCCAAAAGATCAGGGGAAAAAACTAAGACAAATTGGGGGGGGGGTGTCCTGGACCCCCCCTAAATACGTTCTTGAGTATATATTCTATATAAATAAAATTAGACTTTTGTCTGTACATTTATTGGAATTCAAAAATTTTGCGATTTCTATCCGTTTCAAGCACCCGGGAATCCGATGCGACCCTCAAAAAAAAAAGTTTGTCTGTCTGTCATTATGTCCGTGACGCTTTTTTTGTTTAAGCATCACGTAAAAACGACTGAAGCGAATGATACGAAATTTGGTGTCATGATAGGTGGTCACTCAACTTAAAACATAGGCGTCGAATTTTTAAAAAATCTTGATTAGATTTTCAGATTTTGCGAAAATCGTTTCAAACTGCGTAAATTTGTGTTCAAGCATCACGCAAAAACGACTGAAGCGAATGATATGAAATTGGGTGTCATGATAGGTGGTCACTCAACTTAAAACATAGGCATCATATTTTAAAAAATCTTGATTGTATTTTGAGATTTTGCGAAAATCGTTTCAAACTGCGTAAATTTGTGTTCAAGCATCATGCAAAAACGACTGAAGCGAATGATATGAAATTGGGTGACATGATAGGTGGTCACTCAACTTAAAACATAGGCGTCGAACTTTAAAAAAATCTTGATTGGATTTTGAGATTTTGCGAAAATCGTTTCAAGCTGCGTAAATTTGTATTCAAGCATCACGTATAAACGACTGAAGTGAATGATATGAAATTGGGTGTCATGATAGGTGGTCACTCAACTTAAAACATAGGCGTCGAATTTTTAAAAAATCTTGATTGTATTTTGAGATTCTGCGAAAATCGTTTCAAACTGCGTAAATTTGTGTTCAAGCATCACGTAAAAACGACTGAAGCGAATGATATGAAATTTTGTTTCATGATAGGTAGTCACTCAACTTAAAACATAGGCGTCGAATTTTTAAAAAATCTTGATTGTATTTTGAGATTTTGCGAAAATCGTTTCAAACTGCGTAAATTTGTGTTCGCACATCACGTAATTACTGAAAAGGTGAAAAAATGATATTTGGTGAAATGATAGGTGGTCACTCACTTTAAACTATAAGCATCTAATTAAAAAAAATCCATCAGATTTCGAGATTTTGTGAAAATCGTTTAAAACTGAGTGAATCTTTGTTCCCATATTACGTAATAACGACTAAAACGAATGATACGAAATTTGGTCACACGATAGATTGTTGCTCAACATAAACTATAGGAGTCCAATTTTTTAAACCTTTTAATTAGATTTTGAGAAAATTCTCTCAAAATACGTTTATATTTCTTCAAACATCACGTAATAACGACTAATACGAATGATACGAAATTGAGTGATATGATAGGTAGTTGCTAATCTTAATTTATAGGCGTTGAATTTTTAAAATATTTTGCTTACATTTTGAGATTTTTCGAAAATCGTTTTAAAATGCTGAAAATTTGTTCCAGCATCACGAAATAAAGACTGCAGGGAATGAAACGAATTTGGGTGACATGATAGGTTGTCACTCAACTTAAATTCTAGGCTTCAAATTTTTCAAAAATGTTGATTAAATTTTGAGATTTTGCGAAAATTATTTCAATATGCGTAAATATTCGTTCGCGCATCACATAATTACGACTAAAGCGAATGAAATGATATTACTTAGTTACTCTCTAACCTGTAATATTTTAACAATACATGAAAATTATAACTTCGCTTTCTTTACTTTGGCAACATACTACATCCATTCTGTGTACTCCTACAATGCTGACGAAAGTTCTTGCTTTTTGGAAATTTTCATTCACTAACCCGTCGAGGACGGGTACTTCAGCTAGTATATATATATATATTAACAGAGTTGCCAACTTGGCAAGGTGAAAAATCAGGAGACTTGTTTTTGATTAAAAAACTAAATTTTAAAAGATCAGGGTTGTATCAGCTGGAAACTACATTTTGCCGAGAGAGATAGAAAAAAGTATCTTTGGTGCTGTTTGTTGCCAGATATAGATATTTTTGGACCACAAAAAGAAATTAATTTTGGGTCATGTCTTCTATTAGGTAGTCAGTAGCTTGTAAAAAATTTAGCAACATGAAAAATTTAAGTTGTAAAATTAAAAATTGGGGTCAACTTTTTTACTCTTAAGGCATTGGAGGATTAAAGAAAACAATGTCAAACAAAAAATAATCAATTCAATGCTTTAGAACATGAAGCTGCACTTCTTCACTATTATACATTTGTCAGTGAAGTCCGAACTTTATGATGTCACACATGGGTGGGTTCCTTCCCACAACAAAACTTAGAAAAAGATTTCAAATTCAAAAAATCGCATTTTTCATGTGATAAAAATCAGGAGAAAATGAGCAAATAAACAAAAATCAGGAGAGTTGGCAACTCTGTATTAATATAGTGCCTCTTTATATTCTGACGTGCCATTGAAAGCTTAAATTGCCCTTTTTTTAAGGACTAGCACCCTGCCCCTTTTTCATCCTAGGATGATCTCTGCGTTAACTACCACGCGAGAGTCAATTTTTACTCTTAAGGCATTGGAGGTTTAAACAAAGGGATGCCAAAGAAAAAAAATATTCGTTTTTAATATCAGTATAGAAAGACTGAAATTAGAATGCTTAGAATGTGTGATGATTTTTGTGGAAAATCGGGAGATTTACAAATGTTTTCAACATATATGGAAAAATTAAAAATGTAGCAGTTTTGCTGAATTTGGAGCAAAAATATCCAAAAACGATCTTTTTGTAGCAGATTGGCACATCAGGATTGATTTGGCACAATTTGGAGCAATTGGAGCAGCTGGCACATCCCTGCTTATTTAGAAGTGTCAACTAAGAACTTATTTAGAAGAGTATATTTACTAAAGTTTACAAATAGTCAATAGTTGGAAAATGTTTAAAATTTATGAACTAAGTATAGTCCAGTTTTCTTCTGTATTACATGTATTTTAGGAAATTTTAACCTAAAATTAATAAGCAATATTTATTTATTACCGGATGAATACCTAAAGTATAATGAAGATGACTCAAAGAATTATAACAAGAAAAAAAATTGCAAATTTGGATGAGGTTAAAATAAATAAATTGACAACTTTCTAAAACAATTTATAGAGTGCATTTGTAGATTAAAACAACATTTAAGGCATAAACTATTCAAATTACACTTTTGAAAGACATACAGGGGCGTAGCCAAGGGGGGGGGGTTAGGGGGGTCAACCCCCCCATGATGATTTTTTTGCCATACAAAATGTATATACTTCACTCCCTTATCACACACATGTATGCATATATGTGAGTTGCAGTAGTCGTAACCCCCCCCCCATGAAAAATTTCTGGCTACGCCTCGAAGACATAAAATAAGTAATTGTAAATTAATTCAGTAAGAATTGCAATGAATAAGGTTATCCTATATATACTAAAGAATGAAATACAAACATTTACTAAAATAACAAAATTAGTATTTTTTGGGGGGGAGGGGATTTCAGGAAGTCAAATTTTAGTATTTAGGAAAAGCAAGTAATTTTTCAACAAAATCTACTCAATTTCCGAAACTCAAAAAAATAAGTATTTCTTTTGCTTCATTTCGCATTAGTTATGTATAAATGCGAATGATTACTTCAGTGTTAACGCACATTTTTCTTCCAAAGAAAAGTAATTAAATTTATTTTTCATTACCCGCAAAGCGATTTTTAAAATCATCCATTCTTGGAATCAAGTGCCGCAGCCTACTACTATATGTTGGTCTGAATGACCAAAAACAAAGTTTAAGGATCTTAATACAAAAAAAATTCTACTTACCCTAAATAACTAACTTAAATTTCCAGTTTAATCAATAGCTGCTGTAGGAAAAAAAAATTTATGACAGAGATTGATGAGATAACATCCAAATTTATTAAAGTCCATGCAAAAATATGTTACTCATTTATCAAAAAAGTCCCGTGCATTAGCAGGGAAAAAGTCACAAAAGTTTTACATTTAAAACCAGGTCTAGAAGACCTGAAAAATACTTAAATTTCAATTAATCTAAACTAGCAGTCCCAATAAAAAGGATGGATGGCTGAGTTAGATTAATTTAGCCCTAACACTTAAATATTCATGTTAATTTTTATAAATTTTCCTATTAGAAAGGCATGGTGAAAAAAATTAATTTACATTCATTATTAAAAAGGGCAACTGTACCCAAAGAAAAATACCTCAACTGAGGTTTAGAATAGCCAAATTAAATAAATAAAATTCGCCATCTACACTTTCCAGCATAGACGAGAAGTGGCAAAGAATTCCTCAGAATTCTATCTTAAATACCATTCTCAAATGCAATTTGCATTTGGAAACTTGCAGATATTAAACGTGGCTCAATTCGATTGGATCGAGAGCACGTATACAAATGACATCAGAAGAAACCACGCCTACGCATTTGAATATTATGATTCAAAGAAAACTTTAGCGCTTTGGCTATAATACAGCCTTTTTACTTGCGAAGCAAGCTAACACAACTGCATAGCAGAATTTAATTACTGGCAGTTGAACATGCCCAGGAAGAAGTTTACTCCACTCCATCCGTTTAGATTGTTTACATTTTAGTTGAGCAAGCGGCGTTTAGAAAAACATTTGTAAGTTGGATAGTGGGGAATGAAAGGGTTTTATTTAAAAGTTATTACATTTTTAAAGATAAGTTTTTTTACAGTTAAGCTTTTAATTTAAGACTTATTTAATAGTTAAGTTACAGGAAATATTTTTAAATAAAAGAACACTTTTGTTGAAGAAAGTTGCTCTTTAAGCACTGATTTTTGTAATTTACACTAACTAAAATTCGAGATATGCAGGTTCTGAAGGAAATTTTTTCGAGATAAGCATGGAAAATACATTGAATTTTGATTGCAAATGTAAGGAAATTTTAGAAATTTCAAGATATAGAGGTTTTTGAAATAAGCAGGCTTGACTGTATTTTAAAATAAGTGATATCTTAATTTTATTGAATTTAGGGGTTAGTGTTGTCCCCTTCCGACCTTACAACATGCATGCTCAATAATTTCATATTTCGCCTTTATTTAAATGAAAATGTGTTTATTGTGTCAACACTATCCAGAAGTGTCATAGGGAGCGTGCTATCCAGAAGCGTCAAAGCAAGTTTTGGACGAATTTTTAACAAGCGAAGATCATAGCAACCCTTCTCCCACACCAGAACGGGAAAATCCATTACATTTTCCATTATTTTCTTTCTTATCTCTGGTTTTGCATGTCCGCAATAATGGCTACTGCTTCTGATTATATTAAATCTGATTATATAAGATCTGATTATACTGATTCTGATTATATGATTATATTAAATTCCAACTGCATAAGGCTGGAAAATCACTTAGAAGTTCCGCTAAGGTTATTGTCATGAAGGTTTTCTGCAAGTTACGTAAGTAGCATCCCGAAAAATCTGTAAACGATGTCATAGATATTGTTTCCTCTTATACTGGTGTTTCTCCTTCCAGTATATACAGGATGAAAGCTGAGTTGAAAGAGAAAGTGAAATTTTAAACTCAGGGAAAAAATGCCCATGAAGAGTTGGGATGCTACGAGAATTAAAAATTACGATAAAGGAAACTGCACATTTTTTTTTTTTTTTTTTTTTTTTTTTAAGGGAATGAAATTCCTACCATACAAAGTTTTTGCTGCAGTTAATAAAGATAATGATTTGTCAGAAATCAGCTTGAGCACAATAAGACGCATAATGATAGATTTGGGTTTCATTTATGCGAAACGAAAACGGTAGTCTGTACTCATAGAACGCGATGACATTCAGTGTTGGTGTCATCGCTCCATCGTATACACCGATGAAATTTGGGCAAATTTTGGCTATACAAAAACAAACAAATGGGTCGATTCCACTGTTAAATCAGTGAAGCAGGCATTTTTGGCCAGACTCTCACAGCTCTCTACCTCCCTCCACACCACCACTACCTAAGGAAAAAAAAAAAAAAAAAAAATCGGACTTTACATAGGCAGTAAAACTTTCTAGAGTAAATTTTTATGCCTATTTGTATTAAAAGGAATAAGGATTTTTTAACCATAAAAAAATCATGTTGTAATTTAGCACTAGTATATCACTGTTAAAATTATTACTAATAGTCAATTTATCTAAGAGCAAACCATGATTGGGGTTATTGTAATTGATTTATGCATTTTTTCGTGTATGATTAATAATTGTAACCAGTTATTACTATTAAATTAGCCACTTTTTATTTATAATTGTTTTTTGTAATCAATTAGTTTGCTTTAAGTTGTATTTAGTAATAAGAATTTTTTTTTCAAATATTATGAAACCCCACCCCTTCTGAAAAAACACTGGATATGTTGAAGGCCGAACTTCTGCAATTAGTAAATGATGTCCGTAAGAATTACGGAACATATTGCATCGACAAAGTAACAGCGGACCAGGGCTACACTGTCCTTCGCTTACCTCCTTATCACTGTGAACTCAATTCCCGGGAGTTATTTGGATTCAGATAAAAGGTTACGCTGCTGCTGAAAACCGAACAGTTAAAAGGGACGAAGTGACAAAACTGATACTTGAAGGTATCAATAGAGTCAGCAATGATGCTTGGAGGAATAGCGTCAATCATGTAAAATAAATAGAAAACCAAATGTGGGAACTGGATGCCTTTACGGAAAATATTGTCGAACCTGTAGTTTCTACAGTTGGCGGCACCGACCTTCCGATTCTTCAGACGATAACCTTAGCGGTGTAGAATATTTTTAATTCTTTTTTTTTTTAAATTAAAAAAAGGCTCTTTTGAGGGCCATACAATAAAAATATCAGAAACAACAATAAACTCCTAGCCCCATTCCCCATATACACACGCCTAGGGTTGCACCTAAGGAGAATGGGGGAAGCCCAGTGGTGTAACGGTTTTTGTACTGCGTGTCTGTGCCACATGTCCGGAATTCAAATCCTGGACTGGGCCTGTTTGACTCAGCTTTTCATCCCTTGAGTGGGTCGATAAAATGAGAACCAAGCTTGCTTGGGAGTTAAATACTGTGGGCATCGCCTCAGGCTGACCACCTGGCCGAGGCATATGCTTCCGCACCCCAGAGCCCATGGGTGCTCTGGCGTGCGGGTCACCACGTGGTTGCGAAGGCGTGGATGGGCAACGCAGTCCATGGCCCCACAATGGGCTGTTGCACCAATGTTTAAGGAAGAATGAGAACTTCTTCTTCAAGTCCATCCATAAATTATGTTCGCAAGATTTTACATGTTATTAACCCTTCTAATCCCAATTTTCTGCTTCCTTTATCAGAGCCTGATCAAGCCAAAACTCGGCCCAGGCCCAAATGTGCATTCGGGCTCTACCCCCTTTCTTTTAATTATTACAATTTTTTTTAATTTTGATGCCTTACATTATATTACATTAACATATAAATCAAGACTAAAACACATTCATTGTTTGTTTTACTATGTTTATTAGACAAAAAAACTAAACTGTGCCAATTTTCATGAAATATTTGTAAATTTTTTAATTAAAATATTAAAACTAAAAAACAAAACGGCCCCTAATAATCATTGGCCCGTACGTTAATCAGACCCTTTTCTTTACCCCTCTCCACCCATCCTTCGTAGTCATTTTACCGTCTTTTAAAATTGTCATCTTTCAATGACTCCTTTCCCCCATTGCTGGCAGTGACGTCTCCTTGGGGTTAATTTTAACTTCGGGGGTAACTTTAAACTCAGGACCAGTGGTGGGAAAAACTACTTTTTTTTTGTAGCGCGCTACAACTACCGCTACTTTTCGAAAAATGTAGTTAACTACAACTACAACTACTTTTTGACAAATGTAGTTAGCTACACTACTTTTGAAATGTAGTCGCTACTTCGCTACTTTTTCGCTACTTTTAGGAGACAAATTTTGCTAACAGATTCAATTTGCATTACATTCATATTTAAGGATATTTATATCCTAATTAGAGAAAACTATCGATATCTAAAGCCTTGGTTTTCTACTCGCGTCCAGCGTGATTAATGACCTCAGCGGGTGTCTCTCGCGTCCAAAGAACGAAAGGTGGTTTCCTTGTAGCGTTGAGCGCCGCAGATTTGGTGGACGCACGGAAGACCCCGGGCACCTTTTCGCCTTTAATTAGAAAAAAACTATTGCTCTAATAAACAACTACCAGGCGAGTATTTGAGCAGGGGGAGGCGGGCCCCCTCCGAAAATGTAAAGCAATTATTAAAAAGGAGCTATTTTGAAACATTTCTTTTAACTTTAGAACAATAAAGTTTAAAATACCGAATCGTCCCCCTCCTCCCGAAATGGAAGCCTAGCCTATATATACGCTACTGGCAACTACTGCTAATTATTGAAGTATTGCTGAAACTAATTAAGTTTTAATACCTCTATGATAAAAATAAATTGGGAAAGTGAGCTCTGAAAGCATGAGAAAAATCATGAGAACTAAAAAAGTTTTTAAAAATATAATAAAATGGATGTCTGAACGGGAAAAAAAGGCCCGTTTTGAGACCCCTTTCATGTTGTACAAACATTCTAGTTTCTTGAGCACAAATCAAAATTAATGAGTATAAAGGTCTTTTTTCATGACTTACCAAATTAGTGATTTATGACGAATGACCCGTGTGAACCATGTAATATTGTATAATTGTTTTAATTGAAAACATCACATATGATATGCATATCATAAAATAATGAAAACAATTACTAATTAAATTCATGATATATCTATTTAAAACATTGCATTAAAAAAATCCTCTATATATGTTAAAGAAATTTTAAAAGTTATTATCATCAACACAACTTTTTCTTTGTGTTAGGTATAAAAGAATTTTATAGAATTATATTGTTATTTTAAGGCTAAGAGAGAGATAAGTCTAAGGATTTTACAAACTATTAATTATTAATAGAAATTCTCATATTTTCGTATTAAATTCTGAAAATTATTACACAAAAAACCTAATAATTTAAATATAATAGACACTTTAAAATTTTAACGAAAGAAAGCAGAATTTCAACATATTCACGGAAGACTGCCATGCCTCTAGTATAAAATAAAAACTACATAAATTTATTCAAAAACATGTTTATTAAATTTTAACAAGAGCTGGATCTCAAAATTGTTATCCGCCAAATATGATCGTCGAGGAGAAAATACGTCCGATGCAATCGAAAACAATCTTTGTACAGATGCACTGGACGGCACGCCAGTGTTAGTTTTTTTGAAGGCTTCTTTCATATACGTGTACGCCGAAAGCGAAGATACGGGTTTGATTGGCTCTGACAAGAACCTTGTAAGTTCTTCCTCGTAACTATTTCGAGTGCATGCGAAAGAGAAATTAAAAAAACCAGAAAAGTCATCATCCATGGGCCTCATCATCCAGTCATGATCCGCGATACTGATATCTGAAGTTGTCGGAAACATATTCTGGAGGTATTCCTCCATCCATTTTTTTTGGCTTCGGTCTTCCTCTCCTCCTCAATCCAGAATAGTTTGAATCTGGGATAGAAACAGTTTCTCTGTCCCACAGAAAATGACTAAATCTCGTTTCCACCTGACAACTGAAGATTTTGCGCCCCCTCCTATTTTTTAAAAATGCAACTAGGTAGCTTTCATATACCATTTAGCGCCCCTTGGCCGATGCTGCGCCCGGGTACAGTTGACCTTCCTTGCTCCCCCGTAGCCAGGGACGGCCCGACACTGTAAGCAAGGCATCGGAGCGCCATATTCGAACTAAAAAACTAAGGAAAACTTAATCTGGAGCATAACACGGGGCTTCTTTACGTTTGCAGGGAGGCTCCACGTACCCTAGTTCAGCTCTTGCACCTAGCTACGCCACACATTTAGCTATAAAAGCTTTCAGGGGTTAAAATGAGGCTTTCAACTTCAATAATATACGGACTGTCAAATATGCATGGTGCTCTGAAACTCATTGGCAAAAAGTTAAAGAGTGGTAAAGGTAAATAAGACGGTTATGAATCACGTAACAATGTAGGGTTTGATAAGTCGTCCTCGAGTACCTGTTAATAATTTATTTTTTCACAGAAAGTTCGCTAAAATTCACTATTAACATGATTGATTACTACTGTACATTGACTAAAAGATTTATTATTTAACAATTATTAACAGGTAAATGAAACCATTTCCGACATCCACAGTGCTATATTATTCTGAACAGCCTTGGTAGAGATGGCGCCCGGTGCGGTCGCACCGTTCGCTCTACCTTAGGACCGGATCTGAAAACTGTCACTACAAACGAAGAACACTGTAACCGAGGTCAGCAATATTTTTAGCCCTTGAAATAATATCTTGGATGCATATGCTTATACCTTTTGTCCCTTTTCAACAAACTCAAAAAAGATAAGGTTATCAACTCGTCAAAAAAAAAAAAAAAAAAAAAAAAATGTGTACAATTTCTAGATATTTACTTTCTTTTTTTTCAGTTTCAGGTTCCACGAATAATGTACTAATCAGTTTTTACACTTCTTTGAGACAAAAAACATTCCTAGTTGTAGAACATAATCACGTGATTAATTAATGTTTGAAAAGCTACAATACTGCAGAACTGTCATTACTCTTGTGGAAGTTGAACACACCACCAGGACACAAGGATAATAAAGAGTGCCCAAACTCAAAAAAGTGCACTATAACGTCGAAAAATGACCAAACCTTAATATAAATAAACTTAGTAAAACTAAGCATAAATAAAATTGTTGTTCAATGCATCGATCATAAGGAGGAGGCAAAGAGAAAATTAAAAATGTCGGTGATTCTTCCAGAAGCGGTCTCGATGCTTTCAAGAAAATTCCTGTGAGAAAACCGTAAGTTTTTCTCACGCTTCGTAGTTTTCCGTAGATGGTGAGTGAGAGGATGGGGGGGGGGGTCGCTAATTGCGAGGACTGACTATATATCATGTCAGATTTGAAAGGATATCGCCTAAAAGGAAGTTCACGGAATACTGGACACTGAATGATTGGCAATCATCCTGGCAAGTGGACACTACACTGTATTTATGGGTGCAATAAAAAAAAAGATCAAAGAAAATTAATCATGTTACAAAAGCATACAATTTACAGATATGTAAAATTCCTTTTCGAAAGCAAAAAATACTCATTTTTATGTTGATTTATGTTGCAAACACGCAATAGCAGTCAAAAATACGCAGACCCTGATCAGACATAGAAGGGGCCCCGGGGCAAAAAAAAAAGGTTGTTTTGGGCCCCTATACTATTACAGACATTTTAACTTATTTGTGATTGTTTTCTATTTTCCCAGCATAAAAATGAAACATTTCAAAATAATTCTAAAATTAAATTAAAAATTACCCATGTATTTATACTCATTTAGAACAAGACTATGCATTTAAAATTGATTTTAATATTTTTTTAATCCATTTGTATTATTAGCGTATGTGTGCGCTGAGTTCCACCTGCCAGAAAATTTTCTTTTCTTCATCATAATATTTTAAAAAATGCTAACTAATGGATATTTTGTGATAAGTACATATGGCCATAAATTTTCAATAACGCCTTTAATTTCTATTTTATTGATCTAGTCTTAGAAACCATTATCATTGTGTTAGAAAGAAGAACAGAAAATAAGTCTCGAAGCCTTTTTATTGTTACCCAATTATGATATAGATAAAGGAAATTTAGCTTAATAAAAATTATTATTGCAGCATATATAAATTTAATATACAATAAATGGAGAGATTTGCGAGGCCTTCATTTTTCAGGGGATCACGGGCCCACACGCCCGTGTGATAATGAGACTCTCGAGGCCCCATCAAAATAACCTCTGTTCAACTTTGGACCTCTCTTTCCTTCCTTTTTTGTCCTCTTTATGGCAGATTGGTGATTCTACAAATAATACTGAGAACGATAAAAAGAAAAAAGATGCACAATATCAGGCTTCCGCTTCAGGCAAAGCAACCCCCCCCCCCTCGTGTGTGTGTTTCCCCTGCATGAGGGGGGGGGGGGCGGCGGGGGAGAGATTGGGTGTCTTTCAAGCATCAGTTTCAGTTATGCTTGGAGTCAGAAGAGAGAGAAATTGCACCACGGGATCAATCGCCGGAAATGATGACACGGCAAAAGTAGCTTCCAAAATTCGCTACAAACTACTAATTTTTTGTAGCGCGCTACACGCCACACTACTTTTTTAAAAAAGTAGCGCGCTACACTACAAACTACAAAAAAAAGTAGCGGCTACTGTAGTTTCGCTACAAGTAGCGCGCTACTCCCCAGCCCTGCTCAGGACGTTGAAAAATTTAATAGCCCTATGACCATCTTTGAAAGGAACAAAAAGTTCAAGCAGTGCAGGTGTTGGTGCAGACGAAAACTGGATCCATTTTGCGGCCCTTTCACAACACAATCGATTAAATCGGCCCTTCACTGGCATTTTACCCTGTATTTTAATCTGTATTATCAATATTTTAACCAAAAAAAGTGACTTATTAAAAATTGGCATGAAAATTCCCAAAATTGGTACCATACAAAAAATTTCTGGTTCGGCCCCTGAGTTGTATATGTAAAACGAAGAGAAGGGGATATTAGGATTAACCTATTCACTCCCATCATTTGCAAAGATACTACGATGAATATTCACTTCAGTGCCCAGCGTTATTTTTCACCATGCTGTCTTTGAATGCAGTCAGTTGGTATTTGAAGATCTGGCTTGAGAAACAACACTGGCAAAGAATAAAAAGAATTACCGTTGTGTGTTTGTAACGATGAGAGAAGTTCGACTGGGTTTCAAAATTTAAAAAGAATGACCTGCACCTATGAAAATTCTGAGCATGCATTTAATAGTATTTTGATAATGTGAAAAATAATATCCTAGAAAATTAGATAAACTCCTTTCAAAATTTTAAACCAGGTATGGGCAATCTTTGGTTAGTTTCGGGTCAGATTTTAGGGTGTTAGCGAAGTCGCTGGCCATATAATTATGATTTATATGGGATTTTCAATGGTTTATATGCATTCTGATATGTTCTGCTGGACGGATCAAAAGCCTGCCCCCTCCCTCCGGGGGCCGGAGGTTACCCATAAGTGTTTTAAAGTTTAATTTATGATGCACGTAATATAGTTACCAGAACACTGCCTTTCATCTTAGTGAGATAGGGGCAGGGTCGACCATTCTCAATTCCTTTTAATTTTTTTTTTCTCAGCACAATATAGTGCTTTGAATGCCTTATTTGTCTCGAGAAGCATATTTTACTGGCACATCGATACCTGTTTCAATATTTGCCACATTCGGGAAAGAAAGGAAAAAGCATTACGAGTTTCATAATCCAGTCATAAATTAGAGGATTTTCTTACGTTCTTTGTTTTTCTTTCTTTCTTTTTTGACTGGATTTGCACTGCAATAGAAAACGCCGAAAAGAATAGGAATTGTTTAAACTATTTTATATTTAAAAAAGAATATGTGTATTAATCTGTAAGCACACGCGTCTCAGTCACATTTTTGCTTTGAAAAAGGGGAGACATTTCTCAGAAGAATTCTGACCTCCTCATACCTTTCAGGGGAAGGTCAAGAAGGGGTGATTGAAGGAATCGCGTTCTTTTCTTATCAGCCCTAGAGAGTAAATACTCCCACATGTGCACGTACTAGAGCAACATTAGTACGAAGGATGGGCGATAGATTGCCAAATAGGGCAATTAGTCAAAGAGTAGAAGGGAGGAAGACCAGAAAGCATGCACAAATACTTGACAAACGGTGCAATAAGGCACTCGTATCTTTCCACGTACTGTCAGGTTAATTTGAACTGGAATATAGTAAGTTACACCTATGATTGAGGGGAGAGTATGCAGTATTTTAACAGTAATTATGCAGATGAAAAAATAACTAGGCAACACTGCTCTAGACTAGTGCCACAACGGGATATCCTGTCACCTGTGGTATCAATTTTGTGTACCTCTTCTTCAAATTTTCAGGACACCCCCCCTCCTCCAACAGCTGCAAACTTGCTCTAGAGAGATTACTTTTTGGGGAGTGAAAAAAGGTATGACTGAACATTTTCTTATAGGAAATTTCCCTTAGTTGATATTTACTGAAGCTTAGAAAAAATTATTCTTAGTTTAGAATTATAAAGTAGCACAGAATCTATTGATTGTTTGATGATGTTTACTGATAGTACTTAAGTTCTAAAGCACCCACAAAAATCTGAGCAACAAATAGTAGAATTTTACATTAGAAGTTATATGAACACTAAGCAAATATTAAAATTTTCGGAGGAAAATTAGTTTTCAAGCACCTATAAGGATAAAACCTAGACGGAATAAATTTAGTATTACAAGAATTTATTTTTAAACATTCACAATTTCTTCTTCAATCTATGTATGATTTTATTTCAAATTTATTTTGTAATAAGCAAGTAATAAACCCAAATCAAATAACTTCATAAATTATACTTTTTCTGAATGAAACTGTTCAATTAAACTTTTAACGTACAGTGTTCCCGCTCTGGGAACACCAAACTCTGACGTTTTGACTGTTGCCAGTCACGAAGAATAGATTTGATTTCTATAAAAACAGTCGCGGGTGACATAGCTCCACGAGAATCCTTTACTTTTGAGCACGTCATTTCCCGTAAAAGAATTGTCACGATTATTTTAAACAGCACTGACATCTGAAAAATGGAAAAATGTGAGTACAGCTGGATAGATTGTGCCCACACGATAAAAAAGGGTCTTTTTTGACGACAACCCTTTAAAAAACCCTTTTTTTACGACAAAAAAGGGTCTCTAGATCTGTGGTATGCAATGAATGTTTCAATCGTCTGCCATCTTGCTGGTAGTTAAGTCGAGCGATGGCAACCGCTGCCCTTTTTTCAGCATTGGGAAAAGGTTGCGCTTCAAAGGGTTAAAAAAAATTCAGATTTTTTCTTTTCTATTAAAGTAAGTACAAACTGTTTGAAATATTCTGTGTGCTCTGTACCCATGTAATTTTTTTTATGTTTGTGCTTGCAGGGCTTTATTATCGCATGGGCAAATCGGGACTTTGCCCAGGGCCCCATTTTAAATATTGTACTGAAATATTCTTTTTTTTTATTTCAAAATTTTATGAAAAATAAAATAAATTTCATAGAAGGGGGCCTCCCAAATTCATCAATGCCCGGGGCCCTTGTTGGTCATAATCAGGCCCTGCGTGCTTGCACCTACCTTGGAGCACCCACACAATCAGTGCCCCTGAAATAGAGCCTAAGCTAAAAATATACAATAAAAAAGAAACTGTTTTGATAGCTATTTTAATAAACTTTTTGAGAGTTTAAAATGTATCACCTCAGTTTGTATAAATTAAGACAAATTCTTAAAACCAACACAAAAAATGTTTTAAAATTCTATTACTTAAAAAAAAAAAAAAATGTTTGTTTTATATAAGAAATTAAGCAATGTGGGGGAAGGTGGAAATTGTACTACAGTTTTGAGTGTTAAAATTAATTTTTAAAACGAATATAGTGCAATTATATTTGTTTAAAATTAAACAAAACAAATCATAAGTAAAATTACACCAAGAATTAAATATTATTCTAAAAATCACCATACAAAGGACAAACATAACTCAGAAACATAAAAAGGAAATATTCTAATTGCACGAAAAAATACATAAAATATGAAATGTATACTAAAAAATAGAGATCAATACCAAGCAGAACTGTACAGTTTTCCAGGGGCCAATGAAGCAAAGTTTTCAGGTCGAAATTGAAGATTACATTGAAAATTAAACAACAAAGAAATGTTAAACAAAAAAAAAGTTACTATTTTAAATTCAATTTTTGCAACATAATTATTAAAACGAATCTATCTTAAAAGACCGCTAAGAATGAAAATTAATACATAACAAACAAACAAATATGCATCAAAATAAGGTAGCAAGTTTAAGTTGATGAAAATTGACATAAAACATCAAAATTTAAATAGTATAATAAGATTTAATACCAAGAATATACGATCCGGCGATTCATACAAATCAAAACACAGCCAGGGCCAGCTCCTGTTTCAGCGGGAAAAAACAACGTTAACGACAGGGTTGCCAGATCAAAATTTATAAAATTAGCCAAATTGCTTCTGAAAATTAGCCAAATATAGCCAAACCGGCGATTGCAGCGCCATCTTTTGGATTTTTAATAAAGCTTCGCAGAATTTGAGGTTGGAATAGAGTAGGAACACGTTTTTTACATAAACGGGATTTCGGGGGGAGCGAATTTCTCTCGAAATCTTTTGATTTAAAATAATTTGTTTAAAAATTTAAAGAGAAACTTCTCTTTTCCGCTCTTGAATTCGGTACATATTCAACCCTCAAAGAAAAACAAAATTGGTCATACAATTAGGCAAATGAACAAAATAGTCACCTAATAAATAATCAACAATTCCTCATATTTTGGTGGTGGGATATATATATATATCTGCAAGGCAACGGTGTCAGTCCGCCATCGGCAGCGAATTAAAAATAAAAATAGGCAAGCAATAAAATAGGGACGGTAGCAGCATACCCTAACGTCAAAATTTGGAAAGAATGGGGCATCAAATAGGACCGCCCCGGCCAGCAACGCAACAACTCTCGGTCAGATGTCAAGGGTAATGACATAATCTTTATGAACCTGACACATGACCCCACCTTCCTATCTTGTTGGAGTTGGTTGAGGTAACTGAATTTTCCTTCTTGCTAAGGCTAAATAGTTTGAAAATTTCTTCAAAAAAATTATCGAGTCAAACATGCTTAAAAAATGACCAAATTAGATAATATTAGCCAATTTCTAGCAACCACGATAAAAATAGCCAAGAATTAGCCAAAATCAGGTTGGCTATTTTCTTAACAAATTTTCTAGCCAAACGTGATTGAAATTAGCCAAATTGGCTAATATTAGCCAAATCTGGCAACCCTGGTTAACGATACGAATACGCGCGGAATGGTTGGCGAAATAATATTCTTGGCGAAAACAGCTCAAGATCGACTTTGGCGATGCTTTCTTCCTTCTTCCTACTTCCGGTTGTATGGCCTTGAAACGGTGGTGAAAATAACCACTTCGGTTTTGAGCCTCAAAAGTCCCTGTTTTCACCTGTTTTAAGAAACCTAATGAACGATTGTGGCGCCATCTAGTGTTCTCATAGATAACTAACTTATTATTTTATATTGTACATTAATAGGTATTATATATATATAATCTATAATATTAGATGTAATATTATAATATAAAATATAGTAATACTTTAATATTAATATATATATATATATATTATTTTAGTGTCGAACTTTTCCTTTCTCTTTAGATTTTTTTTCAATTCTGTTGAACAACTGCAATATTATTCCAGTTTCACTATTATTTGCTTCAATAATGTTAATTCATACACATACGCATACATAAATTAACCGCACATTAGTTCAAAAATTATGAAACTGTTGACCGATTTTCCATGTTTCCATTAAGGATCGCAGAAATGGTCTCGATTAAAAACGAAACTCAACTGTGGTGTATGGTATCATATATCACATGGACATGGATGTATTTAAGGGGGGCGGACCCCCTCCCCGAAATTTTGATTTTGTTACTAAAATGATAAAGTTTTTTTGTGAAAAACTCTGCCTTTTTTACCGTTTGGACCACCGCCGAAAGGTTTTTCTGGATACGTCCCTGCACATGGACACTTATATAGGGTAAGGCTAATAGGGGGGAGCTGACTTGCCCGGAATTTTGGTTCGAAAGTTGTGTCAGGCCGCCATATTGGATCGTACGCCTATGTCATAAAATTTATGTTTTCTAATTGTTCAAGATCAATAAAAATGGTTGGATATTGTGCAGTGAATTTTTCAAATGACACGGAAACGGCTTATCGTCTTTTTAGATTCCCTGAAAAATCATAACAGAAGGAAAAAATGGATTATAAATTGCAGAAGGGAGAGTTGGAATCCAACTGCGAATTCAAGATTATGTGAAGTAAGTCTGAAATTATTTTAAAATGTAGTTTTAGTTTTGCAGTTATGTGTATAAATCTGTGATCTAACTGTTTATTTTCCTTTCAATTATTATATTCATACATATTATACGCTATTTTTTCTCGTGCTGTTACTGTTAGGGTTGCCGTAATTATTACCTTTTAAAAGCATTTAATATTTACGTTAATTTGACTACCGATATCATAAAACTAAATTAGTACTTACATTAAAACAATAATACAACAATATTCATGGTCTATTAGTAAAGATTATTTAGATTTTGTCTTTTATAAGAACGTAAACATTCATGATCAAACTGTCGCCAACCGACATTTGTTTTGATTTTGAAACATTGTTTTTTCTCTACTCTACTCCTTACTCTAAGTAAATACGACATTGTTATTGATATATTATCCTGCTACTAAAAAAATACAAGCATGTGTTAGCTTTTTCTTTCAATTATTACGGGATAAATGGATTGATCGTATCCCGCCAAACTTTGGCGACATATAATCTACATCAAAATGAAATTAATACGCGATAGTTGTAATTTGTAATAAAATTGGTTTAACTTATCACTTGAATTATTCTTCTTCAAAATTAAACTCATCAAATGACATTATAAAATGACGTTGTATTTTAATTATAGTAAAAATTAAATTCAACATATAATTGGTAGTGTTTCTTTAGGGATATTTTAACAAAACTAGACATGATGCATAGAATGTTGTTGTGCTTTGTACCTTCAAAAGTATATATATATAAATACATTTCCAGTTTCACACAAAATGATTTGATACTTTTTCCCAATAATTGAATTGGCCTTGCTCTTCTGAAAAATAAAAACAAATTCTATTTTATATATCTCTTTCAAATATCTACCTCCTGTAATTATTAATTTATGTATTAAAAACAATGTGTTTAAATTCACGGGCGCCGACTTGTAAAAATTATTGGGGGGGCTCGTATCCTTACGGAGGTGGACGGGGGGACACAAAATCCTTCTCTCCGTCAGTATAATTAAGGGTTTTAGAATTGAGATTTCAAAATGTGCTTTTTTAACATAACACTTTCATGAAAATAAAAGGAATTCCATTTAATAAATTTTTCAAAAATTTTTTGAACTCATTTTTTAAATTAAGTTTTTGAACTCAAGATCTCGAATCAGTCTTCAGTACACATATGGAGAAAGCAAATCTCCCTTCTGAAAGAACAACTGAATTTTAATTAAGTTAATAACAGCAAAACAAGTAAAATCTTTTTCGAAATGTATTTAATGATAATTTCATAGGAAAGAAAATGCATGCAGTCAAATGTGGAAAACTGTTCTGCAAAACATTACTCCAGCTAATATTTCAAAATACCCTAGAAGTACAAACGAGACGAAATACTAAAATCTGGATTATTTTATTTACTTGCAAACATTCATCAGAGATAATTTTTACTGATATAAAATAGTATTTTTTATTTTACTACATGATGAAATACCCATAAATTGAATCGACTTTAATTAAATGTCGCACTACTTTAAGACAGAAAAACTGATCACATTTAAATTACATTTTTTGACAACTTTTTACAGATTACATTTAAAATTATTTAAAAAAACATAAACAAAGAAGTAATAAATACCTCCTTTCCATGTATTAAAACAAATCAAACAAACCATCATACAAAGTTACAAGTCCTCTCTTCGACACATACATTTTAAACGGATTTCCGTGATTTGAATTGTAAAAACAAATAAATAAATAAAATATACTTTTAAATTCATTCTCATAGTATTTTCACAGCAGGAAAAAAATTAATTTTTCAATAATATCATCCTTGTTAACATTTAAAAATGATTTAACAAAGAAATCCAAGTGCGAGAATATATCAAAATTCAGAGTCTACACTATTTTAGGTCTTCATAAACATTTTAATACTGAAAACTTTCATTTTACATTAAACTAAGAATACTCATATAATCTTTCAGTAACATTAAAATGAAAAGAAATGTTGAAATGCGGTGTTATGGCCAACTATCTGCGCGAGGGATCTAGGCCGGGGGGGGGGGGGCTTCGTGTGGAACTTGGCATAGAAAACTCGACATATAAAATCTGCATTGCACTTTAAATCACACTTCTTTTTGGAAAACCGTTCCAGATTACCTTAACAATTATGAAAACAAATTAAACCAGCACATAAGCAATTGGCAAATCAGAGACGCTCCTGGCCAAATGGACACATAGTAATCATTTTATAAACTAAAACCATAATGAATTATGCTATTTGAAACATATTTTGATGATATTTGTGCAACAATATATGAAAATTTATTTTTATTCAGTACGGAGAAAAGTTGTATAAAATATAATCGTGCTTTAAATTTAAAAGTGGAATAACACAGAAACAGATATACAATGCCAAAATTATCACTCTGTAGATATTTACAGACAATTTTTAAGAATACTCAATAGTATGAAAAATGGAAACAAAATGAATGAAATCTAATTCGAAATCATAGTCTACGCCATATTATTTTTAAAACATATATAAAAACTCCACTGCACTCTAAATCACCCTTCTATTTGGAAAATTGTTCCAGATTACCTTAACAATTATCAAAACAAATTAAACTAGCACACTAGCAATTGGTAAGTCAGAGACGCTTTGGCTAAATGGATACATAGTATTCATTTTATAAACTAAAACCATAACGCATTATGTTATTTGAAATTTATTCTGATGATATTTGTGCAACAATATACGAAAATTAATTTTTATTCAGAACGGAAAAAAGTTGTATAAAATATGATTGTGATGACTGGGGTACGAAGGGTATTTTGTTTATAAGCCTTCTTATGATTACCATAGCCCGTTCGTGTAAACATAGTGCTAAAAGTTCTCCTTATTGAATTTGCAAAATATACATCCATCTAATGCAAGGTATCACTGAAATGTGCACATAAAAATTCAAGCTAAATAGTCAGCTTCAAACTTTCTGGCACATATTCATTCAAATTTCAATTAAGAAGTGTACAATGCCAAAAAGTGTTTCTTGTGTACGAAGTCAATAATGAATCAGAATTATTTTCTCAGAGTTACATATACATATACTGTATAAATATTAACACTAAAATAGCTTTAATAATGTTTGATAATATTTTTTCCTTCTAAATTTTAACGCAGGCCTCTAAAATGGTAGGAGCCCACAGGTGAAAGCCTACTCAGCCTAAGGGGTAATCCGGCCCTGTTTAGGTATAGTCCCTCTTTCCCCATGAAGCCCCCTCCTTCCTCCTCTATAATTTTTATGGTTTTGTAGCAGTTACGCTAGTTTGATATTCCATAAATAATAATTTACAAACATAGGTGCTTCATAGAGTGCTTTTACAGAAGAGGGAGGCTATTTGCAAGTGTGGGGTGGAGGTGGGGGTCGAATACGAGTATATGTATCACACGCCCAATTCACACATTTTTCTAAAACCATTTTTTGATTTTGATCGTTTTCTTTCATTGTGGGTTCGAGGCAACTACCCCATTCACCCTTACGTTAATCATGTTCGCTGTGACTCCCCTTTCCTTTGCCCTCTATGTATGGATGAATATGGATGAATGCACATATTTACAAAACGGCTGCATATTTTTCTGCCAAGGAACAACGACTGAGCACATAGTCAGAATATTGTGTGCATACTTTAGTGTTGTTATAAAATAAAGTAAATTAGTCAGAGACTAATGGTTTTCTAAAGAGGAATTCTCTTTCAGCAACACAATATGATATGTATGCACATGATCAAGGCCTCTCTGAATTTTGGGCCTTGTCCAAGCTCGGCTTGGGCCCTCGTTTTTTTTCTTCCTTCTTTCTTGGCGAGATGGTTAATCTAGGCCCATGACCACTGTGACCCCCCCTCTGGAACCGCCACTGGCACCATATGCAGCCAAGAGTAGCAAAATAATGAACCGAAATTTGCCTAAAACAAAGAGTCTTCTTAAAGATTTCATGGTTTTCAAATGTTCGTTTCTAAATTTTCGTATTTATGTGTAAACTAACAAAAATTTTTGAAAATCGTAGGGGGGCTGGGAGACAGCTAAGTAGTGCTCAGCCCGTGTAGCCCTCCCCCCCCCCACTTCTGATTACGCCCTTGATGGGGGATAGAGTTTTATATGTAAAAAGAGAAGATAAGAGCAAGCAATTATAAAATATAATCCAGAAGTTGTGCTGCTCGAAGATTTTTATGAAATCATTTTTTATTTAGCTCTTAACTGTAGCTAAATCAGAAACGTTAAGCGTTCGATATTAGTAAAGTTTTGATAAAGCGTATAAAGAAATGAATACTGTCTATATCCGAAACTGTATTAAACATCAATTTTTCATCTATCTCACAAGGTTCTTCAAGATTTAAAATCTTCAAACTTAAATTTGACTATCAATTTTCTGCCTTGAATTGTTTTTAAGTCACATTTAAACGGTTTATTTTCAGCATCGAAACTTAATACTGCTGGGAAATGGGAATGTCACAATCGTTTGCAGTTTTGCACAATGGGAAAATCTCCCTTATGGTCAGACGTCTACAGAAGAGTCTGTATCTCACAATAGAACAAAAGTGAAAGCTTTTGCTGTACTGATTTAAAAAAGAAAGATTACATTACATGAGAACGACCCTCCTAAAAAAAAGCGCAGTCTTCTCCCTACTAGAAAGCAATTCCATCATCAATTGTGTCACGGTGTAAAATCTGAAGGGTTCTTGTAGGGGAAAACACTCGTTTCTTTTTGCCTAGCTATCTGATGGTCATTTGTTTGTGCTTGCGCTCTTGATAAAGAAGGTTGACATCCGTGCCTTACGGCATTACAGGCGCCCAACGTAATTCCTGAATCCCTGTGAGAAAAAGGGGAGTGGGAGACAGAAGCTAGACATTCTCTATTTTTAGGATTCTTAAGTTTAACCGTTTTGGAGGAAGAAATATGATTTGACACAAAAAAGTTGAAATTTTTGAAGGGGCTCAGCCCCCTGAATAAAAATATTGGGGGAGCTGAAGCCCCTTCAAGCCCCATGAAGTCGGCGCCTATGTTTAAATTAGTTTACATGTTTAAAGAAAATTGTGTCTGTATTGCTCTAAAGAAAAACTGGATACCTTTCCTATTTAATAACACTAGTGTTATTTGACAGTGTATACTTTGAAAAAAAATTATTTTTGTCTCATAATTTATTTAAGTGACTTTGGGCCAAGGCCCCTAGACTCTGTACAGTTGTTTTTCATATGAGGGGTTCGACCACTAATAAGGCTTATTCGTCAAACAGGCATGATTTCCACTGACAAAAGCCTAAGATTTGATCCAATGCTACTGAGAAACACATTGCTTGGTTCTTGCATGTTTCTTAGAACATAAAAATTTAAATGTTACACTATTTTTAATTGTGTAAAACCTATAAAAACCTTGCATATTTGCCATCCAAGGCGATTTTTCATAATTTGGTGACTTACGTATACGTTTAGTTCATAACGATTTCTAAGAAAACAGTGCTTCATATGTTTTCTTTGATAAAATGTATGGAACAGCTAGAATATCTTGCTATCAATGGCGATTTATCATTATTTGGCAATTTACACATGCTCATAACCGATAATTATTGCTCATGTAAGGTTGTCGTGAAAACAATTATCTATACATTCATATACATAATGCTTTGCAGATTGGCTTATTTAGCACCACGAAATGTATCATCTCGTTGGCCTGGCAAATATCCAAGCTGTACGAAAACTGGTATAATGGCATGGTTAACGCCGCTAATTATTTCTACAGGTGTCAAATACACAGGCTGTTCTAACTGGCATTGCTATGATCTGCATTTGAATTATTTTTTATTTTAAAAATGCTGGGTGTTAGCATTTTGGAATGCACACAATATTTAGATTCACCTTGCTTGGGGAGACAGCCGTGGTCCTACCTGATGCCAAAATTGTGCTTTTTAAATTAGTTATGTATTAGATAAAGGAATAATCGGTAATTTTAAACCTTGTTATCTGAGAGAACTTACCACTATTTGAAAATTGCGAATATTAAGTAACACACTTTGACTTATTTATTTCACATATTTTTTTTTAATTTGGCACAAAATTGGTGTAATTCTACTTCATGTTTGTCAAATTCACAGTATTGGGCATACTTGGAATTCCTTTGTTGCAAAGGCATGAATGATTTTATGCTGGAGCAAATTGCTAAACCTGGCAACCATTATGCTTATTTTTTTCAGTATTTTATTAATATCTTCTAAAATAATTAAAATTTTAAAATTTAAGTCAGCTTATCGACTTCCCTCGAATTTTCCGAATCCGTGGACACCTTTTTTCAAAACACAAATCCCCACAGTTTTGGTAGAGATAGCATGACTTTTCACAGTGGCAGCGGTGGCAGTTACTCTTTTTTAGAATAGAGAGAGAAGATGTGCAAATAATTTAACTCAGTGATAAATGCTATTTTCAAAATGAAAAAGTCCAAAATTTGGACTTTTCAAAATGAAAAAGTTTAAAAATTATCATAAATCAAGAACCGTGTTTCTCTAGTCTCCAAAAATCATTCCTTAACAACCTTCTAAAAGTGATGTAATATAACACTGCCCCCGTAATTTAGTAACACATGGAAAATATTTTGTTTGTACTGATATATCACTATGATCATGATTTTCAAAATTACAATTTTTTTTTCCTTTTTTTTAAATCTCTTTTCTTTCTTTCTACCTGCATAACCCTCTCTTGAGCAATTTTTTTTTTATTTTATCATCCATGTAGAATTTGCTAGCCACATTCATAAAGTAACTGACAAGATAAAATGACTTTAAATACCTATACTTGTAAAGTAATTTAAAAAAATGTCAGGCATTAAAGGATTTTGAAGCATTAAATGTCATTTATTTAGTATAAGACTATTAGTTTGCTACCTCTAATTATAAAGTTCTCTTAAAAAATGCACTACAAAGATATTTTTTAATATTTTCAGATTTGTTATGTCGAGTGCAGCTAAACTTAACTATCATGTAAAAATTTTTAATGATTGTTTGATTAGTATTGTCTGACATTCACAAGGGTTATATATTATGTCGTGTAATCCTGAAATAGATGGGAAATTTTTAAAAAGAATTTTTATTCCAGAATAGTTCAAGCTCTATAAAAAAAGTTTACAATTTCGAAGTATAGAATTAAAAAATATATATTTCAATAGACAGGCTACACTTTCTAAGGCATTTAAATAAAATGTCATAAATCCATTATATATTGAATACATTCTTCAGATTTATTGTGCTAGTTATTATTGTTTTAGATTTTAATCTTTTTATGACATAATATTTGGCACAAATTTATTGTTTTGAAAGTTAATGCTGTTCCGATGAAATGTAAATTCGTGTTTTATAAACGTTTTTTTCTTTGTTGGTTGGGGGGAATCAGTAATTTATATTAATATCAAGGCTTTGCAGAAATATGTGTTTGTTAATGGTTCTTCGAAGAATATTTAGTCTTAAAGTGTTTTATTAGTTCAATAATTGATGGTAGTTTAATATTTTTTAATGTAGTGTTGAGTTATCTGGAAATTTCATGCTGCTTTCAAAGGAAAGCGGATTGAAATGAAAAATTTTCACAAATTTGACTGCAGTACCATCCTTTGTAATAATATGTTATTTGTTTTCAATCATTCAGATGTACCAAGACCTGTCCTTAAGCAACCGAAAAAAATTGGCATACTTTTTGTACAACACATAACCCAATAATTTATTTAATTTTTACAAAATAAAAATTTTCTGAGTGATAAACCTTGATATTCTCCTAAATTTAATTGTGTATTATTTTAAATGTTATTATAATTCTTTTTTTTTTTTTTAGGTTGATGAAAATGCTCCTGAATTGGATCAACAAACACTGATAAAGGAAAATGAAATTTTGAGAAAAAAGGTCAAAGAGTTAGAGGAGAAATTAACAGCAGCAGATGCACGATTTCTGGCATTAGCGAGCAAAGTAAAAACATCCAGTCTTTGTGTGATTCTTCTGATTTGACCTCCAAGCTGCCCGCTGCAAGAGCACATTCATCTTTTGAAATTTTTCAACTGCATCTCTTGTATCATTCTTTTCATGAATGAATCATGGACATTGATGTTCACTCTTCAAAGTACATGGAGTCATCGACTCTCCAGTCTGCATCCATACTATGGTTTTTAATCCAAAAAAATGTTTTAAAGTCTTCTGGACCACTTCGTGACATTCAAGAAAAAATTCTTTAACAAAAGATTCAAGAAAAAATTCTTTTAAAAAAGTCTTCTGGACCACTTTATGACAATTCAAGTTACTCTTTCCTGTCTATAGCATCGCGAAGCTGCCTGTTGCATGAGCACATTCATCTTGAAAATTTTCAACTGAATCTCTTGTATCATTCTTTTCATGAATGAATCATGGACATTAATGTTCACTCTTCACAGTAGAACAAGCCGTCGGCACTGTGGTCTGCATCCATACTATGGTTTTTAATTCTAAAAATTTTTTTAAACTCTTTCAAGACATTCATGACATTCAAGTTACTCTTTCCTGTCTATAACATCCTGAAACTGCCTTATGCATAAAGAAAA
The DNA here is from genome assembly GCA_038373885.1 of Cheiracanthium punctorium. Classification (NCBI taxonomy): domain Eukaryota; kingdom Metazoa; phylum Arthropoda; class Arachnida; order Araneae; family Cheiracanthiidae; genus Cheiracanthium; species Cheiracanthium punctorium. The sequence continues at coordinate 13,481 of JAWZYV010002477.1, read as the reverse complement.
ACATCCAGTCTTTGTGAGATTCTTCTGATTTGACCTCGAATCTGCCCGCTGCGAGCACATTCATTTTTTTGAAATTTTTCAACGTCATCTTGGTGTATCAATTTTTTCATGAATGAATCATGGACATTGATGTTCACTCTTCATAATACACAGAGTCATTGACTCTGCTGTCTGCGCATTTCCGGATATTTTTTTCCTAACTTGTGCTTATTTCTTTAAAATTGAAATTGATATTAAAAAGAAATGTATTAGGTTTTAAATTGAAATGATATTCTATGCTTGGGCCTTTTCAATATGAATCTAAGTGGTTGCATCGGCACCATGATCCAACAGCGAAAAATCTTGCTTCGAGAAAATAATGTGTTTAAAAGTAGTGTGTTGAAGTAAAAACATATTATGTGTTAAAATAATATGTTTTTACTTCAGATTTTCTGAATAAAGCCAAAAAAACTAAAGCTGCATCTTTGAAGTCAGCACAGTCAAAGTGAGTTTTTTCAAGTCAGTAAGGTGGTCATAATTAATAAATTGTTAGTCACCAGAAATCTAGAAAATGGTGTATTAACTGATTTATTTGCCTTTTATTCAACAACTTCATTTTCTTTTATTGTTCTTAACTTTATTTAATAAAACTTCAAATCAGTAGTTAATTATATCTAACCTTTTCTGTGGAATTTTAGAAATTAAAAATGCTATAAGGGTAAGTATGTATCCAGTATCTGGCTGATTTTTTAATATCCGAAATACTGTCGTATATCCGATCTACCAGATATCGGACTGCTCTGCTGGATATCCGGCTGTATACTACTAAGGTTTATTCAAATTAATTATTGATTGATGACAGTAGTATGGTTGAAATATTGGTGTAACACATACATAAGTATTTATTTTCTTTTTAATTATGTATGTTATTAGTTAAATAATTGTGATATAAAATGCATTAAAAATAATACTCGTGCATTCTATGGTGAAAAGTGAATTATGTGCACATAAAATTGATGCTTCTTAAAGTCCTCTTGGTAGCCGTTTAAAAGTTGTACAACTTGGATTTTGTATCTTGGATTTTTTAAATAAAGATTTTGATTGCATTCGTCAATTAGTCTCTTTCTTGTCTATTTCCTCCCCCCACACCTTGATTTCTTTTTTTCATTTTATGTGGATGAATAAATTGAAAAACGATGTTTATTTGCTCATTGATCTTGGCTTCTGTTCTAGTATAAAGATTATTTATTTATTTTTGCCATATTACAAGTTTTTCAGGTAAATATTGCCTTATCTTGGCTTCAAATTTCAGATATTCAAAAGTAGAAAAATCATATTGGCAATTTATTTCTATCTATACAATTTTAAACCACAAGCTTTAAAATCTTTCCACAGTTTATTGCAGAACAAGTGTAAAGATTTTTCATTTTCTCCCCCTACTGCAAAAAAAAAATTAAGGATGTAAACTGAATTGCCAAAATTTTTAAGGATCATATGGAATGAAAATAAAATTAGCTACAAAATACTTACCCTGCTTGTGCTAGCATTCACTTTTTCAGAATGCTAAAATTTTTATATTTTTGCTGTCTGAACAAATGTTATTCGATTTTCCTAGCCTTTAAATCCAAATTCTACAAAGTAAAATAAGGATATAAAATTCTCACTTTTTACACATTAATTTCTAAGAAAAGTTGTCATTCTTCATTTCGAGAATTTGACTATTCCTGCAGGCATCGGCAAAAATTAGAGAATGTAATGAAAACAGTCTGGACATATATGAATTTAAAATAGTTGAATGTTATACAGTAGAGAGCCAGAAATCTGCACAGCTTGGGACCAAGGCTTGTGCGGATTTTAGGATTTTGTGGATTTCAGGCCCATAAAAGATAAATAATTACATTTCTGATTTTAAAAATGTAGAATACAATGAAATAAAAGCACTGTCAAAAGTATTTCATTTATATTTTCAAATTAAATAAAAAAGGCATGAGAAAAAAGGAAAAAATTACATAATGACTAGAAAAGCAAATTGTTTCAAAATTTCCTTTTCTAATTTTGGAAACATGTTCTATGGTTATTTGTTTTAAAATATTATTATTTTTTTTTTTCAGCTTCATTCTTTTATTTATATATTTTTGCAAAATATATATTATCAATAAGTCTTGTTTTGTTGAAGAAATTTGCTGTACTAAAAACTTAAGGTATTCTTATCCTAACTTTTATCAAATGGATTTTATTATTATTATTACCCAAATTTTCATCATCATCATCAGAAGCATGTTTATCTGGATTCAAGACACTTTCGAACAATTTCATCACTGGCAAATGACTGCAAATTTCATTATTTATATCAGAGAAGTTGTGCGGATTTTTGGCCGTCAACTGTAATAGGTTCTTGATTTTGTTATCTATTAAAGGTGAAAACCAAATTTTATGTACTAAGTATTTAAAATTGGCAGAATAATAATCTCCACACATTAACAAATTTCTTCGTTGATTGAAATATTGCAACAGCTGAGGTTTAATAATGCGAAATTTGGGACGAGTTTTTTTTAGCAAAAGAATTATTTGACCTATAAATTACGGTTATAAACAATGTTATTCATCATAACAAAATAACACTAGAATGCTTTTCTGTTTTAAATTTTCATTAAATTAAATTTTAAAACAACTACAACTGAAAAAAATTAATAATTGTATAGTTCAACAAAGTTTTCTCTGGTAGTTAATACAGCATATTTTCAACCATTTTAAATGTTTAAGAAGTTAAATCTTATTGAAACACCAATTATAAACACCTTTGAAAAAAAAAATTACTATAAATTATCTCGAATATCCCCTTATGTTTATTACTTTTATGATTATTCAGTACTATTAATTTATTCTTGTATAATTAAAAAAAAAACAAAAAACGGTTGCTGATTAAAGTTTAATAACTTATACAAATTTATTTTATGTATAGAAATTTAATAATCAGTCCAAAATTCTTATATAAATTATATATATAAATGTAACTATTAAAAAAACTTTCTTAAAGTTATGCCAAGCCGATAAGGTAAATATGTTCAGAAAAGAAAAGCGTAAAAACACAAAACTGAGCGCGCAAACTGTTATACAAAAAAGATTGCGAGCTCGTAAAGAAAACGACGCCAACAACGCGATAACGCGCCAAGCAAAACAACCCCCGCTTCAGCAGTTCGACCCAATATGGCGGTTCGGTCGGCCTGTGTGTAAAGGGGTTCTAGCACAGACAATAGAGCATTTCGACGTGACGTATCTCTGACGTCACTGAGACTGTTCAGCTTCGTCGCGATCGTTCTGCGCATGCTATTTCTTTACCTAAATGTATTATTTAGCAATCTCAGTAATCCGTAGAAACTACGTGTAATCTGAGGAGGTTCATTGGGTTTCCGGATTACGAACGCAGCCCCACTGTGAAGAATGTAAACAAACTGCAGAATAGCAAGCAACAGGCGTTTTCAGTTTAAGTTTAGACAGCAATCCACGACTGTGCACGAAAGAATGTACATTATTTATTTAGAAATATGGAAGAAATTTTAAAGCTGTCAGCAACTAATTAAACTCTAATTGCAAAAAAGATATTGTTTCTAGTTTAGGATTGTGATATTTTTTCATGATTTTTAAATATATGGATAATTTGTCTCCAATGTAATTTGAAGCTATGACTATGACTAGATAGGTTTATCCTTAGATTGACATGAATTTTAGTGCATGCTTTCTATGGATAACACTTTCTGGTGTGGTTTCTGTTATTAAATGTGCATATAAAATGCATTAGAATAAATCAATAAAAAACATGAAAGAATTGGTTTGTTAATTATTTTTTAAAAACATATTTTGATTAAAAAGTCAATTTATACATTGTTTACAGAACTAGTTTTGTACCAGTGGTTGGTTTATTAAAAAAATAATAATAAATAAATAAAACAGGAAGTTTCTTATGTTGAAACTGGCATGTGATGTGTTAATGTATGATTACTTATTGTTGCTTATGCTAAAAAAAAAAAACAAAAAAAACTATAGAATCTACTTTTTCAAAATCACTAAACTTGGCTACCAGCCTTTTTATTCTTTTGCAGTATTCTAAATTAGGTATGGAGTGGAACTTAAATATCTTGAATAAATGTGTTTTTTCTATTAAACTGACACCCTCTTTTATTTCACCTTCTTATCTCAATTCTTTCTGTTGTTTCTTTGACTTCGTGAAATCAAGGTTATACTGTTGTTGTTCTCGTGTCCATGGACAGATGATTAAATGGTTAAACTGTACTTCGTTAAAATAAATCCTTATTCTTTTACCTAAAACTATTTCCACTCTGTTCTGCGTGGAGCTGATATTAGGATTAGAAATTATTCTGAAGATTTTTTTGGTACTTACGTATTATCCCGGTGGTCATTTCCAACAAAGTATTTTTTCATCAAATGTGCTGGAAACTGTTGCCAATCGTATTCGAAACCATTAATAATTTCATGTGATCGGCATTTATCTTGGCGAGAAATCGCTTGTCTTGTTTGAGTGCTGGGATAATACGCCAGTAGCAATTTTTCTATGAATACTGTTCTTACCTGCTGTTTAGATTCAAGAACCTAAATCATTTTATGCAGCCAATATTGTCAAATATGATGCTTTTTTTTTTTTCTTTCAATTTTTTTTGTAAATAACTTCTAAAGTAATTTAAATTGGCTGACTGACATCTGATTTTTTTAATATCTATCGCTTGCATGTAGTCTGGTTCCTGTGTAAATTATGTGAAAACATATTTTCAAGTAACACTGTAATTTACGATGTTGAAAAAAAATTCTCTTACATACAATCATCATGGAAGAATATAACTGTAAAAATCTATATACTACTCCTTTTATTATGATTTTTTTTTTTTTATATCAAATCATTGAACTAATAAATCTGATATGGACACCACATGACTTCCTTGTACCTCTATTAAACCAGAAATATTTTCGGGGCACTTCATCTAAACTTATTTCATTTGAAAGAGACAAAATACTGCAATTCTAAAGTTTACCGCCAAGCTGAGTTCAATTTTAAAGATTTGTTTCACTTAATTGGGCAATATTTTGACAAAAGCCAATAAGCTTGCAATAGCGAGATTTCAGTCACAGCTGAAACAGTTATTCATCACAGATTTTTAATGAAATGAAGGTATCTATAGACCCTTAATATATTTTAAGTCTTTTGGGTGACCCTGTAAATAAATTACTCAGTCCACAGCAATCAAAAGCACAGTTAGATGTTACAATAGTTCTAAATACAAAATTTCAACATTCTACGGTTAAAAGTTTTAGAGTCATGCAAAATGCATAATTATTTTTGGTGTTAAATTAGCGATATTTTGGCAAAACTCAACACGGTGGATGACAAATAGCGAGATTCTGTGCATGGACCAAACAATGAACGACTACAGACATAATATATTGAAGACAGTGGCGTAGCGGGGGGGGGGGGGGAATAAGGGATCACAACACACACACCCTGAAATTTTTGCAATACAAAATGTATATTCTTCACTCCCTCACCACACACATGTATACATATATGTGAGTTACAATAGTAACCCCCCTCCCCATGAAAAATTTCTGGCTACGTCACTATTTGAAGATGTCTATAGACATTAATGTATTGGAATTCTGGTAGTTGCATATTATCCTGATAGACATTCGTGCCAAATTATTTTTTCGGAAAATGTGCGGGCAAACTGTAGCCAATTGTATTCAGAACCATCATGATTTCATGCAACCTGGATTTATCAAAGCGAAAAATCGCTCGTCTTGGCAGACTGCAAGAATACATGCATGTACCAAAATTCTTTTGGGTGGTCCTGTAAATAAACTCTCCAGTAGATTGGAATAAAAAATCTAGGTGTACAACTAGATGTTACAACAATCTTATATATAAAATCTCAGCAATCTACGACTAATAGTTTTTGAGATATGCAAATGAAATATATACATATACACCAAAAGTTGCCAAGTTTGGTGACTTTTGACGCAGTTTTTGAGGGAGGTGTCTGATCGTCACCGGACCATTATCCAACCATATGGTAAGATGTTATTCTGCTTGAAATGAATGAATGTTTCTAAAACTGCCATTGGCTGTAATTTGTTGGAATTTTTCTGAGTGCTCCTGTAGAACTGTAAATGATAAAGATACCATTTTTGATGGCAAGATTCATTTTGTAATCCTTAACAACATATATCACTTTTGATTCATTTGAAATAACTTAATATCTCTAAATTACACTTTAATGAATTTCTGCCCATAAAGCATAATGTATGGATGTAGATGTTACAACAATCCTAAATATAAAATTTCAACATTGTACGACTCATACTTTTTAAGATATGTGAGTTACCTACATACACACGTACGTACAGGCGCCAGGAAACACTGATCAAAATGGTCTAGCTGTCAGTCAGAATGCTTGTACATGAATTTATAGGAACATACATGCATGTGTACAATGAGATGTCAAGCAAAAACTCAGTAAATTTAGAGGTAGTCAAAATCTGGATACCGAATTCTTTTTGCGATCACATTATTTCTTTGTACGTCATACAAGGAAGTAAAAATATTAGTGTTTATAAATTGTATAGACACACACACACGTACAGTGCACCTAGAAAGTGATAACATGCTTTAATTCTTTATCTATTAAAGATAATTAGGCAGTGTGAATTGAATAAATGTTTAAAATAAGGTTTAAAAAAAAAGACTATGTTAAGAGAAAATTCCTCTTGTTAATTTTCACAGAGTTACACTTTTTAAAATTTCTTAGAACTACCTTACAAAAAAATTCCTAGAAAATAAAATGTACCCCATGCACAAATGAGGTGATGTACAAAATTTCAGCCTTTCATCATATAACGTCTTAAGGGATATCTATAAACAAAGGTGACTGGGGTCTATATTTGAATGTAAAATATTCTTTCATAATATCTGTATGACCCTTAAAATGTGATTGTGATTTTTTTCCTTTCAAGAGCTACTGAAAATTAGTTTAAGTCAGTACTCATTATCTTCATACCTTTGACACTTTTCAGGATATAATTCTCAAATTTTGTACATCACCTCATCAGAATATGGCACACATTTTACCGATTGGGGATATTTTTGTATGCGGGTTATATACAAAAAGTGTAACTTTTTGGAAATTAATGAAAGAAATTTTTCAATGAGAAAACATTTAATTGCTCCAGGGCTAGCAGCAATTTCTAGCAAAAAAAGGTGCCGGAGCCTTAATATTCTTATGTTAATACTCAGTAGCGAACTGCAAACCCCTGCAATATGGGGTTGGTAGCACATTTAATTAAAATAACGATAATTTAAAGATTTTCCCATATAATAATTATTTCACAGAACAGTGATATAAAATTAAATAGTCGGAAATTAGCAGGAAGAAATATAAACATTATACAGAAAACACCCAAATTCTGGTGGTCTCAGGACTCTCAAATCTGGTCGAGGTGAAGCGAATATGATTTGTCGTGTCTGCTAAAATCAGTTTGTGCTTGAAAAGGGGAAAATTTATGAATTAATGTATACTAGTGTTGGGCTTCAGAGCAAAGTATTCATGAGCTTTGCTGGGTTTTGCCTAATATGTAAAAATTCACCCAGAAAAAAGAAATACAGGGTCAGAGTTCCAGCTTTTGATTTCTGTTCTGATTCTAACTTGAAACAAAATTCAAAAATGTAATTGTAGAATTGTTTAGTACAGTTTTATGAGCTAACATTGCGAAACATGTTTTCCATCTTATAATAAAAAGGCAGAAGCTTTATCGAATTATAAATTTACATTTTGCACTCATGTTTACTGTCAATTTAAATAATTATGCAACTAAGTAAAGATTACATTAATTCGTCTACGTCTTTAATTTAGTTGATTTATTGGATTATTTTTTAAATTCATATTCATACGTATTAGATTAATTACATGTACAAATATGTTATGCGATGCATATGTTGCACTTTTTTATTAATAGGATAACTGGTCTTATTTTACAGGCATTTACATATTTAAAAGAACACTATGATAAATACAGCAGTACATTTATTTTTTATAAAAGAAAAAAAAACAATCTGAATATATCGTAACAGGAATTTAAATAAACACTTCTTTAATATAAATATTAATGGAATTTGATGTTTTCTAGGGCATACAGAATATCCGATGAATTATAATTCAAAAACAAAACTTTATTCTTGCATAAATATCACAACGTAAGAAAATTTCGCATGCACAACAATGATATTTGTAAACAAACAGTAATCCGAATAACCAGCCGAATCTTAAAACAAACGTTGTGTTCATTACCGTACATAATGTTGTCTTTCCGAACGCAGTACCAGCGGAAAAAGTCGCTTGAAATATCATTAAAATATTATATGTTAAGCTTTTTAAAATATTAAACGCCACCTGGGACACAAAAGTAGAAGGTCTGATTAACAAATTCCATCCATTACAATCATTCAAAAAATTAAATTTAATACTTTTTTTGAATGTTGAAAATCGGGTTTTTCCCATTGAAATACATTACGAGAACCCCAAGCTGTCACGCAAGACGGCGACCGATCGCAGAGAGGAGGGGTCCGTCGAAATGCTCTATAGCCCACTCACGATGGCCCACCGCCGAAAACGTGGCTTTGGTAACCCCCTTATGCAGACAACTCAACTAATGAAGTGATAATGATAGAATCATTTTCTAAAAAATAATGATCGTATCACTATCTCGTATGCAAACTCAAAGAAAATGATGATCATTATCTCTGACGTCAGAACATACCCCGATCATTTTCTCCAAAAGAAGTTTTAGAGGCGATATCGATTATATCGAATGTAGACCAATCAGAGGTCTTCTAGCAGTGGGGTTTATTAATATGACGTAATGCAGAATTTGCCCTGCTGTACCCTGTCTGCTAGCAGCTAGCGAGTTTGTTTTGATTTTAACGGTGAGCTCATGATGGCTGAAAGTGGATTTTTAAGCCTTGCTATGCAATATAATAGATCGAATAGAAATAAAAGAACTTGCAAAAGTCTTTTAAAACATTTCAATAACGATATAAATTCAATAGTCAGTTTTGTAAAGATAATTTTTATGTACAAAGGTATACAGATTAAACTCGCAAATTAAATTTGCGATTTGTATTTGCTTTCCTTAGAGTTGGAATGTTAAAGTTTTATGGTGAGTATGTTTAAAGTTTTATAGTTTCTTTTCGTCTTTATGTTAATTATACTCTTTTGAAATGCATGAACTGCAGCTCATATTCTTTCTAACACTCCTGAATAATACACAGTTATGCAGAGTGCATTGCACACACACACACACAATAGCATTTTCTTTTCTTCTTTTTTTTTAAACCACACGATTTCTTGTAATGTGCTTTTAATTAAGATATCCCACATTTACTATGTTAGTGTTTAAAAATATACTACTATAACATGTTGTACTTAATTAGTACATGTAAAAGTGCTCAATTTTCATCAGTTGATAAATGGATAATTTTCATCAGTTGATATAAGGTGTTTATATTTTGTGTATATCTTACTATTGACCTAACTTTACGATTTATTTTAAGTTAGCATGTTTTACTTTGTGTGCTACATTTATTAAAGTTATTTAAAATATTATAAATTATCTTGTTTAATTAACATACTACACAAAATGTTAGATAATTTATTAAACTACCTGATTATTTATTTCTATCTATATAATAATATTCAAGCATTTTTTTAAAAACTTTATTATTTAAGTTTTTCGTGTCTTCTAGATGTGCTAATTTGTTAATTTTATCATTTAAGATATAACTTTTCTGTTTAGTTAGCATAACTTGCAAGAATATCTTTCTCAACATCCTTGCAACAATATTAGGCAAACTCCAAGAAGCTGGTTTTGTAAAAAATTTAACTGCTCACAAAAACAGTTCAATAGGTCTTAACTTCTTTAGAAATTTGTATCCTATTGCACACACCAAGAGCCACATAATTTGGAAATTTAAGTCTCCTAACTTAAGATAATTTACATATTTTTTTTTTTTTTTTTTTTTTTTTGATTCATTGATAGTAGTAACGTAGGAACAACATTTGTGTTATAGCACTATTTTTTCACAGGTGGTATACAGGGTGATTCAAAATTAGAGGGACAAACATTTAGGAAGGGTAGAATGTACAAAGATAGCTCAGAATCACATAGCAATGCGGCATCAGAAATGTCTTCTTCATGTATCTGTTAATAATCACATTAGAAGAAGTGTTGAATTGTGGGGAATCTAATTTCTTAGCCAAGTTTCATAAAGAATTGGCTCTCCACTGACAATTTCATCAATGTAATAATTTAAAAAATCTGAATTAAAAATTTTTATCAAGTGCAATTTGTGAAAGATGCAATAGTTTTTGAAAAAACCTGGCCGGAAATTTCACTGTTACTTCAACATATCTTCCAAAGGGATATTAATAGGTTCAAGAAGACGATGTTTCCGACCTCTCATCGCTGTGTGATTCTGGACCGTCTTGTTATAACCTACCTCGTCCCTCTAATTATGAATCGCCCTGTATACAAGAATGCTGAATAGTTCATTGAATTACATGTTTTAACATATATGTATTTATTACATGTAACACATGTATGTACAATCCCTGATTTTAAGAATTTACTGGATATGTTTTAACAATGGATCTCAAGATTTTATATTTTTTGTAAACACCTTCTATAATTTAAAAATATTGATAAGCACCTCTTATGTAGTCGACTACTAGTATAATATTTTGTTGAAACAGATTCCCAAGATTCTTCTTATGAACTCCTTTTCAGATTAAAAAAAATAAAATAAATCCCTAGTGTACTAGTGCATTTTTTTTTTATTTTTTTTTTGCGTGTGTATGTGTGTGAACTCTTTTTTCCACATCTCATGACTGGTTAGATACAAATATATTATAATATATAGTTTATCTATTTATTTGCTCCTCTTCATGTTGCTTTATCAAAAATAAATTTTTAAATACTTCGAATGAAAATAATTACTAAATTACAGGATTGAGTCTGTGCTTTTATGGATTTCAGCCGTATAGTTTTAAGAGTAATATGCTAACTGATTTTTTGGGAATGACAGAAATATTCATATCTCTGCCTTCTCAAATAAATCTGTTGGATACTCTAAAAACAAATCTCTAATTGCCAGTGAAGTGTGCTACCTCACTAAGTGGAGATAACTTGCCAAAGTGTACAATGTTCGAGGTAATCGCAAAAGGTAAGCAATATCTTTTAGTTTTATACAAGTTACTAGCCGCCTCCAGCAACCAGTTGGTTCGTCATCGTAATAAATCTTGTTCGAAGAGAACCAAGATTTATTAAGTAAGATGAAATCGTTGATTCGTCATGTTCCTCACCGTCTTCCTTGGCCCTGAAATCTCTGATTCTGAATGGAATTTAAAATTAAGATGGTTACAAATAGGAGCAGCCCTATGGTAAGTGTCGCCCCCTGCTAATATAAAAATGATGTCCCCCTTTTACGTTCTACTTAGTTTTTGAGTTCTAAATGACGCCCCTTCGAAGCCAGCGCCCAGATGCGATGCTTACTATGTTGGGCCGCCCCTGGTTACACAAATAAAATGGTTAAATGATAAAAACCTACAAACAGGAACAAATTATTTTCATCGTATACTAATTCTGAAGAGCTTCTGGATATATTGGCCTTTATCAAAAAACGGAAAGGGAAAAAAAAAAATCTGAAACACTTTCAGATTTTAAATACGCACTAAAGTGCTATATTTTAAAAGCGTATTATAATCTGTGGGTCTTACCTATTTTGGTTTTTATTTCATTAAGTTGGAAAGTATGTCATTATTCATGAGGTGATTAAACAAAATTAAAATTGATATTTCTAACATTCTTTTTCTGGATGTATTACATTAAAAATAGATGGAGAAAAGCTGCGCAGAAAAATGCACAATTCCAACGGAATGAAAATTTCAAAAACTTATTCTGAGGTGTATTCATAATCCAAGGAGCAGACGATAAAATTACGATAAATTGCAGCAAGCATTATAATCATCTCCCCCCAAAATTGCACATCAACCATTTTATTTTTTGCCAAATTAAAAAGTCGACTAAACTCAATTTCAAACTAATTTTATTTCACTATAAAGTAAAATTCGTTATAATGATTTCGCTATAAGGTTTTAAATCTCCTATATTTTAACATTAGACCAACTAAATAAGAAATCCTTCTTTGTTATATCGTGTTTCGTTATAAAGAGAGTTGACTGTATTTTGTTTGAAATGTACAGTATAAATTATATTTGTTTTTATACAACCATTTTAAATTTTAGACAAAAATTCATTTTAATACAACGGTCTTCAGTAAGTGAAATATTATCAAGAATATCAGATTTTGTAAAAGTGAGCATAAGTACAAATATATATATAGTATATCGAAATATTTTACTGTCGATAAGCAAGAGTGAATATTATCAGCCCCAAAGCAGAATGTTTTGCAATGTTCTGCAACGCTCTCTCAAATAGCCAAAAATGTTCTGCAGGAAATATACCTTAATATACAGAGGGCTATTATGTTAGGATATTAGTAAGCGTAACCTATATCTAAAATATTAAATGAAATTAGAGAAACTTTGTGTAATTATCAAAGTTACAAGGAAATGAAACATTAACCGAACAGATATATATATGTAGAGAAAATATTTCGAACTAAAGCTTAAAATTCCCGGTCGCCAGTCGCGATTAAACTTAAAAAACTGGCGATTTACGACTTTCTGACTACTGGCCAGTAGAGATGAGTTCGGGCTCATTTTTTGAAGCCCGAGCCCGAAGACTTTTAATCCGAGCCCGAGCAATATTATTAAAGTTGGAGCCCGAGCCCGAAATGTCAGCTAAAGACAAATAAAATGAATGACTTCATTAATAGGATACAATAAATTTTGGAGCTTCACACACCTTCTAGGCCCCGTGCCGCTATTTTTTGAAATAAGTGCGTCTATTTATCCCATAAATCACTTTTTAAAATTCGTTTCAAGGAGTACGTTCAACAAAGGAGAAATTTTTCACGAGCCCGAGCCCGAACGCAATCGTGAATTACAGAGCCCGAGTCGGGCCCGGGCTCGGGCTGAGCCCGTCTCATCTCTACCGGCCAGACGAATTCTATCGTTTGTTAACTCAGGTTTCACACTAGACTGAGGGATTGCGCGATTCTTGCAATGCATAAGCGTAAAGTTTTCAAAATTATTGGGGGGGCCGGGCCCCACAACTACATATATTCACGTCAGTGGCGTAGCCAAGGGAGGGTAGGGAGGTCATAATCCTCCCCCCATGAGGAATTTTTTGTCATACAAAATGTATATTCTTCACTCCGTTCGTACACCCGTATACATATATGTGACTTGCAGAAGTCGTAACCCCCCCCCCCCATGAAAAATTTCTGTCTACGCCACTGATTCACGTACATATAACTTACT
>JAWZYV010002476.1:0-15192 GCA_038373885.1 Cheiracanthium punctorium | reverse complement strand
TATTACAATATAAAGCAATCCCCCCCCCTCCCCCATTAGCGCCCAACGATCCAAGACTTTCAAAAAGACTTAATTTTCCTATTTTCATTTCTTGAATAAAAAATTTGATTTCCACAAAATACTCATGCGATAAAGAAGTAAAACATTAATCTTTTTGTGGTTTTAATAATATTTTTAGGAAAATAAATTCTATATACCCCACTCATGTCGGAAATTTGCACTTCTGGCATCAACACAAATTGGAAAATGTGCTAAAAAAATAGGGCGCTAATGAGTTAACAGAACACATTACTATGCAACATATACAGCATGGCACATATAAAAAAGATTAAATACTTAATATTCTAGATCCAGTTGATATTCACTATAAAAATTCAATTAACCTATTCGAGGATGAATATAACAATGAATTTTTAAAATACGGAATTGCACTGAATTATTGTCAAGTTGCATATCTTTCGTAAAGATAAAACACTAGGACTATCTGCCGAAAGAGAAATGCCTTGGACGAGGGCATTAAGGTGATCTAACGTGTATTCACGTTACATCTAGAGAAAACTCCCAAAACTCCGGACCGTTTGATCGACAGCCGCGTGAGTGTCCAGAACCCTTGCCACCAACCATCTACCACTTTTCAATATTTTATCTACTTGACCATTGGTCTGCTCTAAAACTTATAAATCTAAATCAAAACTACAATTTTAAAAACTGCTTCATTCTATTGTAAGTATTTAAGTCAATGCAAATTGTTTTATATCACCAGTATAGCGATTTTATAGTGTACTGCGAGAATTTTAAATAAACATCGGACAAATTTCGATTAAATTATACTCTACACTTCACTAGTATGATTACATTCTGTTGTAATAACAGGCTAAAACTTGCAATCTTCACTTTCACAGTATTCTTCAGCAAGCTTCAGATTTCCAAGCTCTCCAGTTTATTTGGTTTTATCCCTAGAGTGCATTCTGCAGCCAACTGACTACACTTGTTTTTCCTTAATGAATAAAAATTTTGTGGTTTGCCCAAAATATGCATTTAAATAAATATGACCGTATTGGAAATTTTTGTTTTTAAAAATGTATGGCGACATTTTTTCAGCAAACATTAATTCGTAGCGTGTGCCTCCCGTTCGCCGACCAAATTTTTGCGCTTTTTTTTATTGCCAAATAAAAATACAAAACTATAGAACATTGAACTAGGTCTAGATGAAGTCGAATTAGGTTATTACTTCTTTTGCTTTATGAGGTTCCAATTCTTCGTATTTGAATGTTTGACGATTTTTCTGGGGAAATACATGCCGAAATTTAACATTTAAGTATGCTAGGAGCAGTAAAGTGCAAATTTTACTTTCAGCCAACTTTTTCTAATCATTTATTTTGGGTTAAAGTAGGCTGTTTACTCCCCAAAACACTTTGAAAACAGAGTGGATAATAATATCCTTCACGTTGACAGAGGGTCTTCCGAAATACTTCACTTTCGCGTGCAACAATGCAGTTCTGCTTCGACAATAAAACCAACCCACTTCGCTACTGCTAAATAGCAGAATGGGTGATCAAGTCATTCTGCGATTTAGAAAATCTGAAGCTGGCCAGCCCTTCAGATTCCTTGAGCCCGAATACGGAACGCGAAACTGACAAAATCCCCCCCCACCCTCCCTCATAATTTTAAACCTCTAAAAGTAGTTAGCCTCTTAACCCTTTGAGGCGCAACCCTTTCCCAATGCTGAAAAAAGGGCAGCCGTTGCCATCGCTCGACTTAACTACCAGCAAGATGGCGGACGATCGAAACGTTTTTGGTTTTTGACGTTTTTTGACGACAGCTTTGGTCGACAGCTGTCGTCAAAAAAGGTCTCTAGATCTGTGGCACGCGATGAACGTTTCGATCGTCCGCCATCTTGCTGGTAGTTAAGTCGATCGATGGCAACGGCTGCCCTTTTTTCAGCATTGGAAAAGGGTTGCGCCTCAAAGAGTTAAGCTGCCCTACCAGAAATTACTAAATCTCGTTCTAACGAAAACATTACAAAACATGCTAATGAACACAGGCAAACACGCCGACGTCACTGACCTTCGGAACGTTTCTGGTCTAACTTTAGCGCCAGCGGCGTAGCTTGTAGTTCTGAAGTTTGATCTCCGTTTTTCAAAACCAGGTTACGTAACTTTATAGAAATTAAATACGTCACGTTTTGTTACGTTCGACCGAAATAGTTTAGAAGGTAACTTGTGTGAATAAAAAAAATTCGCCCAAGCTTTTTAAAGATTCCCTAAATCGTGAAGTACAATTTTTGAATAGCTTCGCTATAAAACTACTTTAAAATTAGGTCTCTTCAAATACGCGAAATTAACTAAAAAAATGTTGGCATTTTTAGAGGAGCCCTCACGCTCATAACTTCACAAACCAAATTTGTATTGTATCAATTCACTTCAATTAAAACCTATGAGGTGCATACAATTGCTCAAGTCTTATCTTGTGATAAGTTCAGACAGCTTAAACAAGCAATTGTATATAAAATTTTAAGAATTAACCCACCCAGTTGGATCATTTTTCGATCCAAAAAAACTTTTCATGAAGTTCCTCATGAGCAACTCTTAAAAGTCACTTCACTCTAAAAATGATTCTATTCATTAAATGGGGCACAACTGAATTAAATTGAGCGCATTTTATGAATGTACACCATCTAATGCATTTTCAAGTGTCTAGCAATTCTTGCTAACGTTCCAAACTTAAAAGCAATTCCAATTAGCAGCTTGTCAGGTTTTAATTCCCACTGTAACTTTCTTCTGCAAAATTAGTTACTACAGTCAATACAATAGTTTGAGCTGTCACCATAGCAACTGCCTTTTAGAAAAGACCAAAACTCCTTAAAATTGAGATACAGACTTCAAGACATTTAAATAAACCGTAAGTTCAGTTAGTCATTATAAATTTCATTCTACCCTACAGTCATTCAACGCGCCCTTTGATTAATTTAGAATTATATAGTACTTCTAGGACTGTAGTAAAGCCGTTGACAGAACGGTAATTAGAAACATTCTTGGAACGTTAGCAACCAGTGAAGGAGTCCAACTCCTCATTTCTATTAATAGTTAAGGTAATTTGTTTCGTAGGTAAGTTGAGAATGTTAATTCCTTTGGGGAAAAAATTGTTTTGTAAAATACCTAGATTTTTTTCAAATAAAGTTTAACTAAGTTTCGTGAAAAGTTCTTTCAATGAAATCTGAAGGTGTACTTCCCAGAAAGCGATCGTCATGCATTATTCCAGTCGTAATTCGTGTCCTATACGAGAGAGATCAAAGTGCTCCGATTACGTTACGTACACCCTCTCCTTTCATTTGCAACACTCAATATTCAGGGACATTCTGTATGTTGACGCACAGATATTTCATAAAATACGTTTACAACTATTATAGTTGCATTTGAGGAATGTATCTGCTATTTTTTATTTTTATTTATAGCACTAATGTAATCAGTTTTTAGAAAGTTCAAAGTTTATGATGGTTTGGCCAATTATATACCTTCAATTTCATACTGTCAGCTCGTCTACGCACCGTGGCGAGTAAACTGCCCATCCCTAATCTTTCACGTCGTTTAAGATTATGCAACCGCATTCACAGAAGTAACAGACATCTCTAGTGGGGTCACGATCGCCGGATTGTCGCTGTCCATCTGGAGAATAATCTTGATTTCCAATGGTATCCAGTCATTTTCAGAAGGATAAAAAATTTCACCTGCTTCATTATGGAAGACAATTTACTAGATTCGCTGAAAGTGTCAGCAGTCGAATAGTTCGGTTCCAGTTGAAAAATTAACCTAAAATAGAAGCTTCATTAAACAATCTTGGTATATAACAGCAGATAAAGCATGATATTTTCAATTTAAAAGTAAATATTTAACCGTTACAACGCTCTTAAAAATGTGGAGATAAAACTTCCGACTCGAGTCCAGCAGAATTGTTCAGTATTTTGGAATGATTACGTTCAAAGTTGCATAGAACTTCCCTGCACAAGGAACAGTCTTTCAGTAAACTAGTTAGCTTCAATTTTGTCTCATTCAATTAGTGATTAGTTTAGGAAATTTTATCTTAAAGGCCGAAAAAAAACCTGAACTTCAGATCTTTAAAAACACCAATCTATCCGTTTAACCTTCAAACTAATCAATTGACCTACCCGCATAGAGCCATTAAAGATTACAATTTATATTTTTTATTCGCAAACATACTGCATCACTGGAGAAATTACATTTTTCTTCTCACAGCAGCAGTTTAAAAGCTTTGCTTCCCATTAATTTACTCGTAGAGCCGGTTTTAAGCTATACGGCGCTTCCCTTTACACAGAAAAACTCTGTAATTTCACTATAGATAATTTCAGAAACTTTACTCATGTATGCTTTCGCGTGATAATTTTGGGATGGAAGAATTTGACAATGGAAGGGATCTGATCCAGAGAAAAAGTGTTAGTAAAACGAAAGTAAAAAAAATGGGCTGTTTATCGAGATATAAATGCTGACGCTATCCAAATTTTCAGGCAGCGTCAGCAGGTACATCTTCCACCAGCTAGCTGAGGAGTCCAAAAAGAAATCTACAGGACAGCAAAAGTCTGGATCATCTCCCTTATGTCATGAAACAACTGTAACTTTAGCACATTCTGCATAATTATAATTCAAAAGCGAATACTCATTGACAAATCTTAAAATTTTGGATTTTGGGAATTAAGCGTCGAAGAGTTTATTCAAACAACCGTAATGTTTTAAAGTTTTGATCAGACATAACTCAATATATTTATAGGGAAACAAAGCTTGACTTATGCTTCGGCATTTTAATCGCATAGGTATTTCAAAATAACTACTTACCAATTAATTTTTACCAGGCTTCAATTTATTACGCTAGCAGTAGATCGTGTACACTGGATACGCCGAAACTGAGCGAACGGAAGTTTTGATACTAGTGGGGAGGCTAGCTAAATCCCATGATTTAAGAGTAATCTTTGAACGAAGCCCGAGCTCTGATGATAACTAAAAGGATTACTAGTTTAGGCTAACTACTTCTGAATAACTAGAAAACTTAAACCCAACCCCCCCCCCCTCTTTAAAATTTTGGTTCTCTTTTGTACGAACGGAAAATGAAGAATGCAGAAGCTGTAACCCTCTTGAATATCTCACGAAAATTACCATTTAGTAATGTTAATGAAGACGGGGAAGAAATTAGAAGTTTTAATAATTTCAATGCTGATGTGACAAAAATGATACTTATAATTTGGGGCAGTACAAAAAAGGTCTACCCAAATTATCATAGACCAGATATTTATCACTCAACTCGGGATGCTCCATTTACCTATAAACCGTATTTAAGCATAGTATTTTAACTTGCTTAAACAACTATCCAACTACAACTACTATACTGCACAATACAGAATTACTGAAGTTTAATCGGGAAAATGTTCCTAGAAGACACATTCCTACAACATAACAGGGCTGTCTTGATTTGGGGGGGGGGCTTTGACTTTGGGCCTGAGGGCGCTTGCCCCGGCTTTAATCGAGCTCCAGCTGTACCCATTACGCTGTGTGACGCATCTTAAAGTTTAATATTATTAAAATGCCAGAAAAGAACGTATATTTTATATGAAAATGCTTATACAAATTTGCATCGCTCCAATCGGTTAAATTCAAAGAACTTCATTCAAAAACCTGACATTTAGGTTTTTACAAATATCGAATCTACCTATGAGTTTAATAGGAAAGCCAACAATCCAATTAAGTTAATTTATGCATTTTTATGAATAAATAATCCCGTATTTTAATGCCTGAAATATGCGGTCTCATTTGGATATTTGATCCATGTGTTTATGGTGCTTTGACAAAGCACTTAAAATGAGTTGCAAAGTTGTAATGGTATTAAGACCTACAGCTATGAATGCAAGAAAAAGGTCAAGTGAATAATTGATTGTGGGAGTTGGGTGTCAAAACCATACTTATGGACCTAAGACTGCTCCTGAAAACTAAAATATACCATAAATACAGTACCGTAATAGAGATTACGTCCCACTGAACAAATATTTTTGGCGCCCTTTCCATTCTGGAAGCTCTCCTCAGCATAGCATCCGACCTGCGCTTGCACACATACTTCGGTCCTGCGTCAGCATTCTTTCAGTCTTCATAATCTACAGCTAGTCAAGCGATAGAAGAGAATGCATTAATTTCGGTTACTTCAATTTGAATGACAAAGTAAAGCTGTAAATTAGAAGTTTTGCTATGCAAAATTAAGAACTATATGGAAATTCTTTATGCATAATAGACCGGAAATTCTCTTAAATTGCCAAAACTCAAAATAAAAATGAATGTTCTCACTTAAAGAATATTTTTGATTGTTCAAGCATGTTCATGGGTTTATCGCACCATCGCTCCCTGTTCCAATGCTTCTAGATCCGTTTCCAACTCGCCACGTTCATGTCTTCAGCCCGTCATTTTAATGACCCTATATTGCTTACAATGAAAAATATACTTTCAAGAGAAGAATTTAACAATGCAATTAAGAAGCTAAAAAGAAATTTATTCTTAAAATATTTCGCGATTGAAAATATTGTCTTTCATTTAATAAAATCTCATCCATGAGGAGTAGGGATGGACGCGAGACGAAAATTTGGTGTCTCGCGTCTCGCAAAACAGCCGAAAAGCTTTGTCTCGTCTCGCAAAAATCCCTATATCCTAATGTTAAAAATGCTTGTCTCGTCTCGCAAAAAAGCTGTAAATCTCTGTATCGTCTCGCAAAAAGTCGTCTCGCGTCCATCCCTAATGAGGAGAGAATGTATCTTTTCAGGAGAAACATATTCTTGTCTATCTTTGATATTCATTTGGTGCCCCATAATAAAAAATTTCCAGAAGTTTGGTCCTCAGTAGTGGCAAAAAGGTTTTGTGGCCAGTGTTAGCCCATTGGAGGGGGGGGGGGGTATAAAAAAGATATTTAAGTCAATTTTATTTAGGAAACTTTAAAAGAAAACATCCTTGCCTTGCTCGATCCAATTTTCAGGGCTTCACTATCTTTAACATAAAAATTCTGCGAAAGCCAACAATCAACAATACTGATATGCACTAACACTACCAACTTTCATATCATTCAGTCGAAAATTTGTCATTTTTCGATGTAAATTCTAGTTTTATAGTTGTGAGATAAAGGCCAATTACCTACACGAGGGATTTAAGCCTGTGGGTGGGCTACCCTCCATGGGAGTCTAAGGAGTCATAACCCGTATTTAGTTTCTGAGAAAACCACGGAAAACTCCGAACGGTTAAGTCGGTGGACGCGACCTGGTTTCGAACCAGGCACTTTCAGTCTTCCAGTTCAGTGCGCAATGCATTATGCCACTGGTGGGGCAGTTCCAGTAGAGTTGTCTCCGAAGTTAACTTAATGTAAATTTCATGGGATTCTTCAATATTTTACTCAATAATTTCTTAACGTGTTAGAATGCAGGAATAGATTCAGATATGAATACATCAACAATAATGGTTAAACTAGCCAACATTGGAAACCCGACTTTACCGCAGTTTTCTTATTGAAAGGAATATTTTAAAATTAATGTTTGGATGAAGATCTTTAAAGCCTAAGTTCGCGTTAATTCTTGCCTTCAGTGGAATTGTATTGGAAGTTTGAAAAGTGAAGGCAAGATTAATTGGGACTCCTGTATTAACTAACGTTTTAAACCAGCAATAGTTTGCCCATTTGAGGATGAAATGTTTAGTCAAATTAACCATACGGCGACAAGTTTGTAAGGTATGCACAGCAATATTAATAAAAACTCAAGTTATTAATGTAGAGCTCTATTTAAAGCAATTTGAGATTGTTTTTGAAAACAAAATAGTCATTTGTTCACTTAAAACGTCAAGAACTAACTTTTAACCACTAGAATTTTTTGAGTTACTTTAAAGATTAGCCGCAATAACTACGCCTTTGGATGAAATCTTAGAGCGTGGAATTGACAACAAATCGATTTTTATAGGGCTCAATGCCAACTCCACACTGAAAGTATTTCATCCTTTCTCTAACCATGCATTAACATAATTTTATGCTATTTAAAAAATTCATATCCGTAATGCTGAACACTTACGTGAATAGAATTCACGTAACTTTAAACTGAAGCTGTAACTGATCGCCAAAGGCTTAAATTGACGAATGTAAGAGATCAGCTTTTTAATTAACTGCCTAACAAATTGATATCTTCACGTATAAAACACTTACATTCTAACAGAGGAACACTTCAGTGCTCTATTACAAAAGAAAAGTTCATTTATGCAGACTGAAGTTTTCAGACTAGAAGTCTGAAAACACTACAGAACTGTATGAAATAAATAAATTTCAGTGTATAACTTGCAATACTCAAGATTCTGGAGTTTTTGTAGTTTCAGCATTGGAAAAAAACTTATGAAAAATACCCTTTAAATATATAAGCTGTCTAATCAAAATGCAAATATTTTAGCTTTAAACCAAAATTTAAAACTCAAATAGCGATTACCAGATCGTACAAGGTTTCATAATTGTGCCCGTTTAATTTATCGCATGGTCCAGTTTATCATTATAACATGTGCGGCAGCAGTTATTCATAATTACAATTTTCACTGTTATAAGAGAGGAAGAAACTGCCTTAGTAATAAATTTCGATACTATCTAATATTTTAATTTTATAGTTGCTGTAAAGATTAATGTCGGACCTTCAAGTTTTTTTTCTTTAACTGACGATCAATTTTTAAAACCTAATTCGTTACGTTATAATTGAAAAGGTCGGTTTCCATTTCATAACTTCCGAATTTGAGTTCCTGGTTCATTTGCAGTGCAAGTTTATTTTGAGCACAAGCAAATTTTCTTGTACTACGTGTTTCTTAAAGGACTAAAAATTTTCCACGTTCTTTTTACCACCGTTTACCTGTACCTTAATTTTAAGAGTATCGCCCGCTTTACTGCGGTGAAATTAGCGAAGTGAACGCCGTTTTCTAACAAAACTACGAACTTCACATTTTAGCGTCAGTTCTTTACATAGTTGCTAACTCATGAAACTGAGAATCTTAGTTTTAGCGTTGATTTAAAGCTTATTTAAAAGTAATCCTTTTAAGTATACCATGTTTCTCTATAACACGAACTTAACTTTATTACATCAATAAGCATAGAAACAATGAAAATTTGGAAACTGTATTACTATTTTCACTAAATTTAATTTTGAAATAAAATAACTTTGATGACTGATCGATTGACTACATTAATCTTTTCCTACAAATTTTGCTACCAGTTTAATTAAAGATTAGACACAATACAAATAAACCACCAGTTTTCCAGGAAACCTGTAAAATTATAAAGAAGCCATACTTACGTAGATGAGGTATGAAGATTACAACTTAGACGTGCTAAAGAAATATTAAAAATACTGCATTAAGTAAACATTTTAAAGTGATAAAATATACCAAGAGCAAGAAAGCATTTTTAATTAAATAGGGACTTGCAAATAATCCTCCAATAACAAACTTTCTTTTGAAATATTAATCTCAGGAGTAAAAATTTGATATGGGAGCTCAAATGTACTGAAAAGGGACACACATTTTATAGCATTAAGTGTGTACTTCATTCGAGTAAATCAGTTATGGTAAATTTACGACATTTACGCGCGTAATTTATCAATCTCCAATTATATTTATAAGCAATTGATCTTCATAGTAAGACAGTCAAGAATTTGCGTAGAAGGGAAGGAATGGTTTCAAAGTTGTTTCAAAATTAAGCTAAAGGAATCCAGAGTCCAATTTATAGTTTCCCTTCATTTTACAGTTTACACATTCGCCAGTAACTCCTTTCACAAAGAATGTCATTTTTAAATTAGTTCTTTGATATCCATGACATCACTGCATCGGGTAACTACTTTTAACCCTTTAAAGTGCAGTGTTCCCGATCTGGGAACACCCAACTCTGACGTTTTGACTGTTGCCCGTCACGAAGAATAGACTTGATTTCTATAAAAATAGTTGCGGGTGACACTGCTCCATGAGAATCCTTTACATAGCACGTCATTTCTCGTAAAAAAAAATTGTCACGATTATTTTTAACAGCACTGACATCTGCCGAAATATGGAAGAATGCGAGAACAGCTAGATAGATTGCCCAATGCTGAAAAAGGGGGCAGCCGTTGCCCTTTTTTCAGCATTGGGAAAGGGTTGCGCCTCAAAGTATTAAAGTACCCAGGACACGAGATTTTGAGTACTCTTCAAAAGTTTAAATCTGCATACTAAAATTTAAAATAAATGTTAACGGAAAGAAGTTAATCGGGCAACTATTTTCAAAACTTCGCGTAAAAACGTTTCCATCCCCGCTCTTTTTCGTTCAAATTTAAAGTAAAAAAGTTGTAATTGAGGCATTGTAAATTCGCCATCCAAACATTCGGGAACAGCACCAAAGCAATTTTTAGCGATTTCCCCCTCCTTTACATCTTTGGTTTCGTTGGAAGGGCTAAACCTATCTTTACGATCTTTAATTTAGGACTTTTTCTAACTCTCCGATTTCGTCCCGTGAGGCGCTCCAGATTTTTCAAGCAATTTTCATGGGTTTAAAAACTATCTAGATGGGCTTTTTCATGAAATAGTTCCCCCTTATCAATTCGCGTTAGCTAACACCTCTCTCCTCAAATCACGAGACTTCAATTTCAGTTTCACTTTAACCCATTTATGCCTAGCGTCCCTTTTTTGGGACGGCATTTTCGCTATTAGTGGAAAACGTTATTTATTTTTCCTAGCCTTTATTCATGAGTACTGAGCTTCAACTCTACAAAATATTTTAACATGACCCAGTAGGATGTTGATATTTCGATTTTTATGCATAATGATTTTAATAGAAATTATCCCTTGTTCAAGAAGTTGACATCAGAAATATATTATTTCTGTTATCAGTAAAAATCGAAGAAAGTCGCAAAAATATCCAGGCACAAATGGGTTAACATGAAATTAAGAAATTAGTTTGTTAGTAATATTAGTACCGTTACATTGAACTTACAGACTAATGCTACACCTATTATGCTTATCTATATAATGCTACACAGTAATATAATACGCTTCTTAAGTGCTATACTCTAGTATTACTCTATTCTATGTATACTGCTACAGCACTACATAATGATACACTATTCATCACACCAAATATACTATTCTTACATGCTAAGCTGTTAAATGATAAACTTCATGTCAAAGCGAAACTGAAATGCTAGCCGTCCAATAATCCGTTCTGAAGGAAGTGTCTACGAGCAAACTACCAACAAAATCACTTATTTCATCACTAATAGTTTCGGGAAGTTTGATCGAATCCGACCTAAAATTGCATCGTGCTACATTTTCTAACGGTTTCGTAAATATTCAGTAGTGCTCGGTTTCGAGATTCGAATCTTGCTTAACGAAAGCCCAACTTAAGGCGCGTTTCGACTAGGTCGTAATTTCCCCTAAATCGCCTACCGCTGCTAAAAACTCGACCCCAAGCTGTCGTTTTCTCCGCTACGGAGGGTTTTTACGGGAATAAAAACGTTTCATTTCCAACCTCTAAAGTCGTAAGAATCTCATCACCCCATTGGCTGGTTCCACGCTCTCTCAAGGAAAGGATTCCAATATGGCGCGGTCGCGAAAGTCAGAGTATGAGAGTTACATATTTTTTAAGGATAAGTAGGCTCTTAATTTTTTTTTTTTGGTTCAATTAATCATCAATTTTCAGCACAGTATTCCAAATTGTTATAAATCTGCTCTGGACAAAATTCATGCAATCAATTGACCTAAAAAATCTAAGGGGAAAAAAAAAAAGATTTGCGCTCAATTTCTCTCTCCATGACTTTATGCACACATAATAAATAATTCCATCCTTCCCTTTGAGTATTTTTATCCCTTATGTTTTAATCAGTCACTCTTTTAATAATATTTCTATTTCTTTTTGCTTTTGGCTCTCAGTGTCACGGAGATATGTGACAAGATTTGTACAGCTTAACTAATAACATGTAAAAGGTTGTACCCAGCGTGGTTAGGAGGTATCCCTCGTGACTCTTGTCCGGGAAACCTGGGTTCGATTCTAGCTGCCGCTCTTTTATTATCGTTTTTGTTTTATTTCAGTTTAAAAAGAAAATAACACATTATTATATACTTTACTAATTTTTTCGATAATATATTTTGCGATAATTAATAATTAAAAATAGTTATGACTTTGAATTAAAAAATAGTTAATTTCAGTATTTTTTGTAAAGCTCCTTCCTAACTTTTTTTTAAAAGTATTTCATGTGATATTCTGATGATCTCTAGCATTTTGACATCCATTTCTAATTAAAATTAAGTCTTTATTCTTCTAATATTATTGACTGTATTTGAAAAATTCAATATATATGTAATTTATATTTCAATGATTTTTTTTTTCTTCAGAAAGCTCACATAATTAATTAATAATAGTTATTACTTAGTATTCAAAGGAAAAAAAATAGTAGTTTTACATACTAACTGGTTTTAATGATAATTCTTTTACTCTTCATGTATAAATAAAATTTATTGTAATTATTGAATTTTAATTTTAAGACCAATATTTTTTCCAAATCATAGGTTTTCTCATTTTTATTTTGTATTTCTTTAAATACCAGATTAAAAATTTTGTTCAATACTTTTCAAATAGAAATTTGATTAATAAATCTAAATTTATTCGTGCACTATCTTTTGTATTAGACATTTAAAGGCCGGAGATGGCATCTAAAACAAGATGTGCCCACCCGAGCCGAATTGATAAGATACTGAAGATGGTAGATAACTGAAGTATAAAAGTCCAGGGTTCTGATCTACCGGACGGCTGATTATCTAAAAATTTGGAGTTTTGGACGGTTTTTCTCATGATGTAACGTAAATACGCTTCAGAAGCACTAAGAAAGTCACCTGCACAAGGCACTCCCCCTTTCGATAGGCAATACGAAATACTCCTCGTGTAGGTTTATCATAACAAAATACAATACAACCTTTTCAGAAATAGTTATATGCTTTTAGTGTATGTTAGAGATAACTGAAATCAAATTAATAACATAATGTACTTCTTAAATTTACAAAACACACGAAAAGCAGATATCAATATTCTGTTAATTACTTATTTAGTAAAAGACAGCATGCAGTACTTAAATTTATCGAAAATGTGGCTACCTTTTAAATCTATCAAAACAGCTCAATTAACTTAATGATTCCCATAAATTAGAGGCTTTAAAATACTGACACCCAGGTTTTTTTTTTTTTTTTTTTTTTTTTTTAAGCCTCCTAAAATTAGTATAATATGTGCTAACTAAAAAAGTCCCTTAAATAAATGCAGTAGAATTTTTCAAATTCAAAGTCCAAGGGACTTACCGATTCTGCATAACACAAATTTCCAGATTATAAAAAATCCTGCAGTATTATTTAAAAAAATCGTTGTAATCAGGTAAAGTTTAAAAAAAAAGACTTAAAATTTTTTTAAATAGAAAAATGTATTAAAAATAAAATACATGTACTGAGAAATTGCTTATTAGAAAGATGCTATTCTTTTAAACATTTTTAATAAAATCTAAAACATTTTCTTTCGAATACTGATTTATTGTTATTTTAAGGTCTAATTTCGTAAATTGGAATTCCAAATTTAAGAAATTCTTCTGTATTTAAAAATAACAAATGGGGATATATTTAAAAGAAAAACGGGAAACAGATAAAAGTTTAAACACGCATGCGCGAAATCGCTAATAGCCATTGGAGGAACGTACGGTTTTTAAAGGAGATAACTGAAGCTAGTTGAAACGGAATTCTACTTTAGCGTTACGACTTTCGGGGAATTAACGGCATTTGGGGCATTAACGACACAAGTGGAAACGCGCCTTTAATCTGCTCAGGCTGAAAAATTGAAACTCATAACATATCCATCTACGGCTGGCGCACAATCAGTATCTTTTTGAATCATGGATCATGGCCATTCCAATAGGCAAATCACTAAATTAAATCACGTCGCATTCCTATGTACAATAAAAATCCGCAAAATGAACATGAACAAGTGACAAGTTTATTCGGCGTTTGATAGATACACGACATTTAAAATACGCGAAAATTTATATTTGATATTTAGATAAGACTTCCGATTTTTGACTTTCGCACCTTAAATATAGTAGACAGTTTCATTAAAATCCGAAAACGACCATAGTATGAAGTAAAAATTGCAAATACTTCATTATACAGAATTTTTAAAATCAAATATTCTGTATTAAAAATTAGAATTTTGGTAACCTATGGGTTTGCATTTAATATGATGACATACTGATATGACATGATCAGTATAATACTGATATGGCATGAAACTTATGCAGATTGATGCTACTGCATTTCAAAGACTGATATAGAATTTTTATTCAGAAAAAAATGTATCATGACTGCTTATGTCAGACATTTTAAAATTAAAAATTTAAATACTTCCCTCAAATTTTAAATTTTCAATAGAATACTTCACGAAAAATCTTGGAGACATACGGACGAGATAAACTGGCTGCACAGCCTTTGTAACTTCACTCGCACGGTATCTTTCACACTGAAGCTCTTAAGCACCAGACCTGTTGAATTAACCGTAAAAAACTTACTGATGCAAAACTTCACATCACAATTGTCTATAAATATATTCCTACAAAAAGTTGGCAGACAATCGCCAAATTATTTTAATCACACAGGGTAAACGTAAATTCTTTTCAGAACTTGGTAAAACTAATCTTACTGTGCCTGTTCGGGGGCAGGGGGTAGGATTGCAGTATTACTGGACTATTTCTAGTTTACGATGATGAACACGAATTATGAAAAGAACCCCCCATTAATAAGAATTGACCTAAAATTGCTATCGTATCATTTACAATGGGTCAGGGGTGGCCAAACTTGGAGCAACGGATTATTTCAAGTGGCGCATGGTATTCTTGCGGCCAAACTTATCAGTATGCTTATTTTAACTCCACCCCTGAACGTAAGTAAAAAAAGGGGCTTCGGTAGTATGGCACGTCCGATCTCTTACTTGAAAAAAAAAATTGTGCACCATATGCAAAAGTGTGCCACCCCTGCAATAGATAGTTCGGAACAGTAATCAAAGAACCTCTGGGAAACTAAGGGTGGGATGCAGAGTATTGAAAATCATTATAGACTAGTTTATTGACCAATTCTAGTTTAATTAAAA
>JAWZYV010002475.1:0-15120 GCA_038373885.1 Cheiracanthium punctorium | reverse complement strand
AACTAAATTTCTGTTTACTTCTTTCTTTCTTTTAAGTAACGGGGGGGGGGGCATAGCTTTGAGAAGGGGAGAGACGTGAGGTTCCCTCCCTCAAAACCAAACTTGAAATTCGAACATTCTTTAGGGGCGCTTGCCCCGAATGCCCTGCTGGAATTGTGAGTTTCCTGGGGGTAGCCCTTTTTGTAGGTAAGTGGATGGAAAACATTTTCTGAACCAAAACTCTCGCATTTTTCGTACAGAAAGACTGATTGTATCGGACAACTGACCGACCTAGTCAACCGACTCAACTCCCAGCAAGAGGGCGGACGATCGAAACGTTCACCGCAGCCACAGATCGACAGCTGGCTGTGCCAGCTGTGTCAAAAATGGGTCTCTCGATCTGTGGCACGCGATGAACGTTTCGATCGTCCGCCCTCCTGCTGGTCGTTAAGTCGAGAGATGGCAACGGGTGCCCTTTTTCCAGCATTGGGCAATCTATCCAGCTGTTCTCGCATGCTTCCATTTTTCAGCAGATGTCAGTGCTGTTCAAAAGAATCGTGACCCTTTTTTAACGCGAAATACCCTGCTAAAAGTAGGGGATTCTCGTAGAGGTCTGTCACCCGCCACTCTTTTTATAGAAATCCAGTCTATTCTTCGTGACTGGCAACAGTCCAAACGTCCGAGTTGGGTGTTCCCAGAGCGGGAACACTATGCGTTAAAGGGTTAATCGTGTCTAGCGTTACCAGGCGTCTATAAAGCTGGACATAGTTAGGCTTTTTGATTGCGTGTCTGGCCAAACTTTGTCCAGCTTTTGACTGGTGACTTTGGCTGATTAGTAATAAAGTATTTGAACTGATTTGGCATTCGATGTTATTTATATTTCATTAGAATTGAACAAGATTCATGGTAATCATCAAAAAAGCTTGATTTTACATACAATTTTTTTGTCGTACCTATTAATACTGAGAGAAAATCCTCACTATTGTAGGCTGTCCGGCCTTTTTATAAAAATGTCCGGCCAAACTGGCTGGTCGGTCCGGCTATTGGGTTTGGCTACCAGGCAACCCTAATCGTGTCCAAAATGACTACTCTATGCTTGCTCAATGAACACGCTGTTTTCAGTCTACTGCTTGGGATTGGGAATCCTTTTTGTTTTTGTAAATGTATTAAATTTGTTTTATACATAAGGTTTTACTTTGATAAGTGCTTTAATTGAATCACGAGTACCGTAAGACATTTTTCCGTATGACAAAAAAAAAACTTATGTCAGTTTTAATTTGAGTTTTAGCGTATACGACTGTGTAATTGTGTGTTCCTGAAATAGGTGCCCATAACCTACACGGATGCAATTAAATTTTCAAGTGCATATTTGAGATATTCTTACAACAAACAATATTTTCACTTTAATCGGTCCTACGAAACTAATTTTATTTACTACAACAAAAACTCACAGGGCTAATTTAGAACCCATAAACTTATTTTTATAAAAATTAACCTTCCTTAGTTGCTTTTGCAACCCAATTTTTATTGCCAGATCTTTTAAGTGTGGGTCATATTAAAGTAACTTTAGGTTTTAAATCACCTGCTCCTTTGGCAGTGGAATAGAAATGAAAACAGCTGTCGTCTTGCTCTGTCGGTACGCGAGTTGTACTTCTATTAGAAGCTGATGCAAGGCCGCCTACTAGATTTTCGGGCCAAATTACAGGTATTTAAGACGACGTTCCCCTCCCCTCAAAAAGTTTTCTTCTTTTTTTATCCAGATAAGTTTTTTAGAAACTTTTAAATTAGTACACTTTAAAGTGACCGTAGGCTATACATACAAAACTTTGTACATTATAAAACTTCCATCCATTTTCAAGTATTTTACCAGAATTATTATAAAGGACTATACATATAATTCTGAAATTCTTCCTTAATGCATACAGAGTATCACTTGATACAATTAAATCCAAGACTTTTTTAAATGTAAAGTAACTCTCTAATTGAAAACTAATGCAGCGTTATCATAAATTTCGTAGCCATATGAATAACGTAGAAAGGAAAACGGTCAGTATGACTTACCGACATCAGAGCGAAAATGTATTCTCGCACTGATGATGGTAAGTCACATTTACCGAAACCGGTTTACGGTATTCAATCTCATAGGTGTTTTCTAACGTTGCTTTTTCTGTGTTAAAGTAGAGTTACCTTTTTTATCAAATTAGTCATTTGCTTACAAAACTCCAATTTATAAGAAAATAGGAAATAATAAAACTTCAATCGTCAAATTCGATTCCTTATAAATGTTTCTATGAAATAGCCCTCCTGGCTCTTTCAGATGCAATGTCGTCCATTGCATCATTCAAGTTGTGTCCATGGCAAGAGCACATGTTTCTGGTTTTCAAGCAGACTGCTACGCTATAGGGAGCCATTGAGCAACTGATCTAAACTGATGAAGATGAATTAAAAGTTTTGAGATGGATTAAAGGGGAGGAATTCTATTAGTTTGTAACGAAAGTTTCCTGCCACCGCAAACTTCGTCAGCTTACAGTTATCGTTGCCGTATTTGCTCATATTTTGTCAAATGGTTTTTGGCATTTGAAAGAAAGAGGTTTACTTTATAACACTGTGTTGTGAAATCTGTAGAAAATAGAGTTATCATTAAGTAAGGTGTCTCAAATGTAACTATCACTCTAGAGGATTAGAACCATCATTTACTTCCAGTTGTGTTGCAAAAAGTCCGCTACATAATATCAACGAATTATGAGTACAGCTTTAAGTACTAGTGTTGTATCATGTGACACCGTGCAGGTTTGGTACCGAAAGTTCAAAAACAGTTATCTAAGGAGTTAGAAGTTAGTTTTTCAAGCAGATATGGCGGAAAACTTTCGTTACAACCTGATATTTTAGGGTATACAGTGTGCGAATGGAACATTTTCTTCGGGGGAGGGGGGGGACAGTAGTTTAGTCGATAGCAGGGCCTTTCTAAAGTGGGGTAGGGGGTAGTCTCCGCCACACTAACACTCGCAAAAGTCTATTAAACAAGTAACCGCTAAATTAGTTTTATGGGTTGTTTAAGCACTCATTACATTTCATTAATCACATAAGTTTAGGTTAAACTTCGTCAAAAAAGCAGCGTCCTCCCACGTTTATTCTCAGGACTATAGCACTGGGGGAGTGGGGGTGCAGCCCTCCCTCGGAATACGCGCCTGCCACGCCTACCTCCTATGCATACGGTCGTGGGTTCGAATCCCACTCACCCTTCTGGCTGTTTAAATTTCCTTTCTCTGTGCTGGTGAAACCGGTCTCCGGCTGCATTCGTAAACGCCAAACGAGTTACACTCGTGCAATGAGTTTCCATCTAAGGCGTTCGTAAAGGAAACTGAGTGCATACAGTTTTTAAACGGGAGCGTTCGTATACAAAACTGAGTGCGATTCGTTTCAAACGA
Organism: Cheiracanthium punctorium; assembly: GCA_038373885.1. Lineage (NCBI taxonomy): Eukaryota > Metazoa > Arthropoda > Arachnida > Araneae > Cheiracanthiidae > Cheiracanthium > Cheiracanthium punctorium. Next base: position 11,713 of record JAWZYV010002475.1, on the reverse strand, counting down.
AATAAACCGATCTCTGCTAAGGTTTCGTTAGTTGTTTAGAAGATGCACTTGCTGCACGTTGTTGTTGTTTTAAATGGCGCCCGTTGTTATGGAAAAGTATGTTGTTGTGAAAAGTATTTTACGTTTTCTAAATCTGCAAATGTTATTTTTTCGAAGAGGAAATTCATGCGTACGTTAGAAACTGCTACGAAGGTTCATAATTTTTCAAAGGTCATCATTTTCTTGTATTTTTACTTTTAGTTCATTCAAAAATGCATGTTTTAGTGTTGAGGTTGAAGTGGATTGAAACCGTTATGAACAAAATTTGAACGTCTCTTGCTAAATACTTTTGAAAAAAATGATGTTTAAGTTGAAATTTCTAATTTTTGATCTGTGCACTTCAGTAATGGCCACTCTTTCTTTTAAAAATCCTGCTGATTTTATATGGAGTATGTACTAAAAACTCTCCTCAGCAAAATGAACGCATTCGCGAATTGTAAACAAATACGTCTCCTAGGCGACGAAACTAAACAAAACTGATAATCACTGACAGCACTCAACACACGCATTCCAGTTTTCTTTCGAAAACGCGTACAACGAATGTGTCGTTTACGAATGCAGCCAGTAATTAATAATAACCCAGCAAACACACACAGGTTCTCTGAACGTCTATTAACGTTCAGAAGACGTTTTCTGAACGTTAATAGACGTTCAGAGAGCCTGTGTGTGTTTGCAGGGTTAACAATGAGTTAATTTTAATGAATCAATAAACAAGTAACAGCTAAATTAGTTTTATGGGTTGTTTAAGCACTCATTACATTTCATTAATCGGATAAGTTTAGGTTAAACTTCGTCAAAAAAGGAGCGTCCCCACACGTTTATTCTCAGGACTATACCACTGGGGGGCTGCGGCCCTCCCTCCGAAAACGCGCCTGCCACGCCTACCGCCTAAGCATACGGTCGTGGGTTCGAATCCCACTCACCCTTCTGGCTATTTAACCTTTAAATGCATATATGCATCGTATGTTTCAGTGCCGGATTAGAATAAAAGCCAAATTTCTTAGGTCAGTTTCATATATAAAATATAGTTTTTTTTTTTTTTTTTAAATAATAAATGATTCATATGGAATGATTTATATGAATCATATCGTGAGTAATAAAAGTTTCACATAATTCTTTCAAACTGTTTGTCCTTGGAGAAATGAATTAGTTATTCATAAAACTGATATAAGAAATTTAACTTATACTCGTGGCTATCGTGCGAACGAGAAAAAAAATTCATGCATTTAAGGGTTAAATTTCCTTTCTCTGTGCTGGTGAAACCGGTCTCCCGGTCGTCCACTTCATTGCACGAGGATTGACGAGCGTTTCGTAGGGTCCAAGCACTCGAATCCAAACAAATGTTCCAAATTCAATAACAGCAACTTTGCAGATGTTATGATAATGGAATGATATCTTGTTTATTGTGCTTTGCCATGAACATTCTCCGATCTATAATTTGCTCGTATTTTAAGAAAATGTGTGATATTTATGGATTATTTATTCGATTTTATGGATCAACTTGTCATCAGTGATGGAGTGGTTTTGTCAACTGTGCTGTCCGCGCTTAGCTCGATCCAGAATCTTCATGGATGCCGAATGGGCCGCTCATCTGTTGTGGTATATGTGTTCGGCTATTGCCATGAGTGTTTTCATCTAGAATAACGTGAGTCATTATTTCATCGTTAGTATCTATTGTTCTATCGAAATATTTACTCCCGACATTAAAAATGAGTGTACGGCGCATGGCCGCCCGCAGAAATTTGCGGGAGCAGCTGGGCTGTGCCGCACACCCAGCTGCGTGAAAAAAGGATCTCTAGATCTGTGGCACGCGATGAATGTTACTTACGGTGGCTTACTGTAAATTTAAAGTGCACTAAGTCCATGTTTAAAATAAATTATTGGGAGAAAAGATTGAAGAATTTTTTTAAGGGGCAGTTGCTCAGGGCCGGGCATTACCTGGACCCGTAATTAGGTGGGAATTTCATCTTGTATGTAGTTTGGTATGTGTGTAGCTTACTGTAAATTTAAAGTGCACTAATTCCATGTTTAAAATAAATTATTGGGAGAAAAGATTGAAGAATTTTTTTAAGGGGCAGTTGCTCTGGGCAGGGCATTACGGGGACCCGTAATTAGGTTGGAATTTCATCGTGTATATATAGTTCGGTATGTGTGGCTTACGGTAAATTTAAATTGTACTAGATCTATGTTTAAAATAAATTATTGGGAGAAAAGATTGAAGAATGTTTTTAAGGGGCAGTTGCCCAGGGCCGGGCATTACGGGGACCCGTAATTAGGTTGGAATGTCATCGTGTATACAGTTTGGTTGTTGTGTGTGATTATGGCATCGCTACACTAGGGCGATCTGCCAAGGGGAGGGGTGCCTTGGTAGGAGGATTTTCTAAGGGGTTCTAACGCGTATTCACGTTACATCTGGAGAAAACCTACCAAAACTCCAGACCGTTAGATCGACAGCCGCGCGATGGGACCCGAACCCGCGACCTTCACACCTCGGCCATCTACCATTTTCTGTGGCATAACCAGAATAAAGTTTGGTACGTGTGGCTTATGATAAATTTAAAGTGTACTAAATCTATGTTTAAAATAAATTATTGGAGAAAAGATTGAAGAATTTTTTTAAGGGGCAGTTAGTTGCCCAGGGCCGGGCATTAGGGGGACCCGTATTTAGGTTGGAATTTCATCGTGTGTACAGTTTGGTATGCGTGACTTACGGTAAATTTAAAGTGTACTAATTCTATACTATTTAAAAATATATACATTAGGAGAAAAGATTAAATAATTTTTATTTCCTTGTACGAAGTAATGTGATCGCGAAACTTATCTAATCTTAAAACGCGAACGATCTCTTAACAAACATGCATTTTAAAAGTTGATTTATTTTTTACACATTCCTTTTGTATGCAATCCGTCCTTTCCAAACTACGAGTGCAGATAAATATTTTGGAATTCCCGCAGATGTCTGTGCTGTTTAAAATAATGTGACAATTTTTTTACGGGAAAGGACGTGCTCAAAAGTAAAGGATTCTCGTACAGCTGTGTCACCCGCAACTTTTTGTATAGAAATACAATCGATTCTTTGTGACGGGCAACAGTCAAAACGTCAGAGTTGGGTGTTCCCTGAGCGGGATGACTGCGCGTTAAAGGGTTAAATACTTCACTCGCTACATTCCTGGCAGACTATTTTTCACCAAACCCCAATTATTGTACAAACTCAAAAAACTATTTATGGCTCGTGAAATTTTGCGTAAACAAGATGGTTGCCTGACCTTGTTTGCATTAACCCTTTAACGCGCAGTGTTCCCGCTCTGGGAATACCCAACTCTGACGTCTTGACTGTTGCCAGTCACAAAGAATAGATTGGATTTCTATAAAAATAGTTGCGGGTGACAGAGCTCCACGAGAATCCTTTACTTTTGAGCACGTCATTTCCCGTCAAAAGATTAATTTTTATCAGCACTGACGTCTGCTGAAAAATGGAAGAATGCGAGAACAGCTGGATAGAGTTCGCGACTTAACTACCAGCAAGAGGGCGGACGATCGAAACGTTCATCGCGTGCCACAGAACGAGAGACCCTTTTTTGACGACAGCTGGCTGTGCCGCACAACCAGATGCGTCAAAAAAGGGTCTCGGTCTGTGGCACGCGATGAACGTTTCGATCGTCCACCCTCTTGCTAGTAGTTAAGTCGAGCGATGGCAACGGCTGCCCTGTTTTAAGCATTGGGAAAAGGTTGCGCCTCGAAGGGTTAACAAGGTTCAGCAGTATAGGCACCCAATAAAACTTACTGCTCATAGGATACGCCCAAATGTTTTCTATCTTTATGGTTAGTTCTATTAAACAATTTATTTACAATCAAGCCGGTGCTGGAGACAGGTGGATGAGAGGGACTATTACACATGTTCCCGTGGACATCGAAGGTCTGTGCTTAGTAAATTGAATAATTTCTAGTTTTATAAAACAGAAAATAAATAAATAAATAAAAATAAACCAACTTTAATTCTAGTAAAAAGTAAGTTTCCTCCTACCTCAAAATAAGTCTTATAGTCTTCCAAATAAAAGTAAAATCACACCGAGGTACTGAGCGAATTATGCCTTCATCTCAGATGTTGGAACTATCTTATTTTATCTATCTATCCTATCTTATCTTATTATTATCGTATATATATTCCTCTTATCGAACTAAAACGTCAGTGGTTACGATTCCCCTTTCCTGATCGTCGTTGCTCCCCGACTGCCCAAACGCACACGCTGGGTCTCAGCTGTACCAAAGACCCAATTATGTTGATGCTGCATTAAAGACTTAATATAGGCAATTACAACAGTAGTTTAAATAATTCTGGCGTCAAGCTCTCTAATATTATGGTAATATTCTGAATTCCTCAACTGTGATAGTCGTTGCTTCCCGATTTACACAGAAGGAGAAGGGTACACTAAATTTAAGAGACTCGTTAGAGACGTACGTTGAAAAGCGTAACCATTATTTTAAAAATGAAAAAAAAAATGCATGAACTTTTTAGGAAGTTCTTGGTAATCTGATTTATTTCTTTTTATTTATTGGCATCCTTTGAATGAAGTTAGTGGCCATAGCAATATCAGTTAAAATAATTGTGACCTCAAGTCATTATTCAGTATAACTTATTGTACATAGTAAGTAAAAAATTATTTATATATTCCTGTGGCGTAGGCAGAAATTTTTCTGAAGGGGGGGGGGGGTTGTAGGAGTGGTTACGACTACTGCATTTCATGTATCGTAATGTGCTGTATACATATGTTGTGTATGCGTGAAGAAAATGTATTGTGTATGACAAAAAATTCCTCGTGGGGGGGGGGGTTATAACCCCCCCCAGTAGCCACGCTGCTGATATTTACATATATACAGTAGAACCTCGATTCATCGTTTTTCATGGTGTGCGTAGGAAAAAACGATGAATGCGGGAAAACGACAAATGCGGATTCAAATCAAAATACGAAGAAAGTGTTGTTTATGCATATACGCAACTAGCTGAAGTACCCGTCGTTGACGGGTTAGTACTGAATGCAAATTTCCAAGAAGCAAGAACTTTCGTCAGCATTGTAGGAGTACACAGAATGGATGGAGTATGTTGCCAAAGTAAAGCAACCGAAGTTATAATTTTTATGGATTGTTAAAATATTACAGGTTAAGAAAGTCACTAAGTAATATCATTTCATTTGCTTGAGTCGTAATTATGTGATGCGCGAACGAACATTTACGAATATAGAAATAATTTTGGCAAAATCTCAAAATCTAATCAACATCTTTGAAAAATTGGAAGCCTAGAATTTAAGTTGAGTGACAACCTATCCTGTCACCCAATTTCGTTTCATTCCCTGCAGTCTTTATTTCGTGATGCTGGAACAAAGTTTCAGCATTTTAAAACGATTTTCGCAAAATCTCCAAATGTAATCAAAATATTTTAAAAATTCAACGCCTATAAATTAAGATTAGCAACTACCTATCCTATCACTAAATTTCGTATCATTCGTATCAGTCGTTATTACGGGATGTTTGAAGAAATATAAACGTATTTTGAGAGAATTTTCACAAAATCTCAAAATCTAATGAAAATGTTTAAAAAATTGGATACCTATAGTTTATGTTGAGCAACCATCTATCATGTGACCAAATATCATATCATTCGCTTGAGTCGTTATTACGTAATGCGGGAACAAAGATTCACTCAGTTTTAAACGATTTTCGCAAAATCTCGAAATCGGATCGATATTTTAATATTAGATGCTTATAGTTTAAGGTGAGTGACCACCTATCATTTCACCCAATATCATTTTTTCACCTTTGCAGTTATTACGTGATGTGCGAACACAAATTGACGAAGTTTGAAACGATTTTCGCAAAATCTGAAAATCTAATGAAAATTTTAAAAAATTCGACGCCTATGTTTTAAGTTGAGTGACCGCCTATCATGACACCAAATTTCATATCATTCGCTTCAGTCGTTTTTACGTGATGCTTAAACAAAAAAAGCATCACGGACAGAATGACAGAATGACAGAATGACAGACAGACCAACTTTTTTTTGAGGGTCGCATCGGATTCCCTTGTGCTTGAAACGGATAGAAATCGCAAAATTTTTGAATTCCAAGAAATGTACAGACAAAAGTCTAATTTTATTTATATAGATGACTGTATATCAAGAAATACTAATTTGTTACAAACACATGAAAGAAATAAATCGAAGATGAAAACTAACTTTTAAACTTATTTTTAAAAAATCAGTAATTTTATGTTGGGCTCTCATCATTTTTAAATTAAACAGTAAATTTTCAAGATTTACAATATTTTTCTGGACATATGTTTGTGTAAAAAACTTCATACAGTTTTAAATACTGTTATTGCTTCAAACTTCGTATTAGTGCAGGCTCAGCCTCTTCGGTATGAACATTATCCTCTGCTTCGGCATTATTTTCATTTTTTGCATCATTCATACATTTTTTTCTATGTTTAGGATACCGCATGCCTCACCGTCTCTATTAATGGACATATTATCATTAAATTTTACACTATGCACATCCTCTTCAACACGAAACCAGTGTTCATCTGATCATCAGTTAACCAAGAAATCATATCAAGAAGCAATTACAGTTTGTATGGTCATATGGATCCACTTAACCTTCAATTTCATTTTGGTCGAAAGAAAAATTTTACAACGATGAACGCGGGAAAGTCACTTTTTGACGAACGATACATGCGGGTTTCTTTAACGTTATCTGAATACAGTTTGTGCAGGTACCATAGAAATAAAACGATCAATACTTGAAAACGATGAATGCGGGAACGATAGATCGGGGTTCCACTGTATAAGTAATAAATACATCACTTTATAGTAACAATCGTTCAGACACATATATATGTATTTATAAATATACTAGCTGAAGTACCCGTTCTTCGCACGGGAATGAATGGACTTTTTGATATTAATATTTGTTGTGATTACTATTTATTGTAATAAAGAGATATAGCAAAATGGATATCGCGTTATATTGTGTTCAATAATCATGCATACTGAATTTCAAGGCAATCGTCTTTACGGTGCAGAAGGCGATGCGGCGTAGCGCAATCTAGTGGCGAGTTTTAGCAAAACGGATACGGCGAAAATATTCTTCGCATTCAGATATCGATGTATACGAATTTTCATGACGATCGGCTGAATAGTCCTGAAGTTCATGTGTTAACGCGACATCTAGTGTCAAGTTATAGGAAAATGGATCGTGCCAAACTCTTCCCCGTGTTCAAATATCTATGTATACCTATTTTCATAGCGATCATTCGCACAGTCAAGAAGAGATACACTGCAGGGCCATCTAGTGGTTAATTAAAGTAATGATTTGCTACAGCGCCGTCATGTGGCGAATTATAGCAAAATGGATAACGCCAAAATATTCTCATTGTTCAAATAGCTATGTATACTGATTTTCATAGCCACCGTTTGAATGGTCAAAAATTTGGCCTGCTGCAGCGTCATTTAGTGGCGAATAAAAATAATAATGCATTGCAGTGCCATCTAGTGGTGAGTAAAATAAAATGTAACACAGTTAGAATATATTCTTCGTGCTTAAATGTGTAAGTATAAAAAATTTTATGCCGACGGTCGAACGGTATAGAAGTTGATGCGTTGCAGCTCTATTTAGCGATAAGTTACAGCAAATGGATAGTGAAAAATATTCTCCGTGTTATAATATCCGCGTGTACCAAATTGCATCGAAATTCGTTGGACGATATTCGCATAGCAAACGGCTAAACGGAATAGAATTCGACGTTCTGCTGCGCCACCTAGTGGCAAGTTAGAGGAAAACGGATAGCATACAAACCTTCTCCGTGATAAAAGACTTAGGTGAACCAAATTTCATGGTGATCGGTGAAACGGTGCTGGAGTTTTTCAACCTCCTACACACATACCAACATTCATTTTTATCTATAACCATAACTATAACCATACGTATATGCCAGTCTCAAGTAAAATCCAGTTTCAAATCTAAGCCTCGCCCAAGTGCCAGCATACGCCATTTTGCAAGAGTTTTTTCAGGGAATCATTCGAAGCATTGACTTAGCAGCAATCAAAATGGGAAATGGTTCGACCGCCAGGCATTTATTTGAAAAGTGGAATCCCTTAATACAGCCGCATTTTTTAAATTATCAACTATAACATGTTTTATTCATCGTTACCTCGATGCACTAAATGCGACGATTTCAATTTTCTGAAATTTGGCGGATTTCCCCCAAGTTAAATCAATGTACTCAATTGGCGAGATTTCTAAAGCTTCATCGCTTGAAATGCCCTAATAACTACATTATTTCTGCACGGATAGTTAAAATTTAATTTTGTATTCTAAGAAAACCTATACACTTGTTTTCAAAAATGCTATTCCCTTAAGCTCTCAGTAAATTGCGCCAAAAAGACTAAAACTGCGCAAACCGCTAGAACTCACTTTCAAAAATCGGCCTATCAGCCATTTTATTTTTCGCCAAAGTAAAAAAAATTACATATTAGTCTCGAATATCTGCGATCCTCATTGTTTTGCGTACAAAATATTTCATTCCTGCTCTCATTTCTTATGCGCACACGATATTACAATTAAAAAAATAACCTTACAAATATAAACTAAAAAAATCATTATTATTCTTTTATTTTTACTTTAAGAATTTAAAACATTTTATTCGGCAAAATCGCCACACATGGCAACCAAGATGCTTATTTCACACACTCTTTTCACTACAGGGGTTACAATTATGTAAAGCTTTCTGCGTGGAGAACATAAAAAATCTCTTAAATTCCGGGAACGGGTGGACTTTCAAAGTTTTAAAGTGGACTATCATTTATTCTATATTATTTTACATATCTGTGTAAAATTTCAGGCTGGCAGGTCCATTTTTGTGGAATTGTATACTACCCAAATCAACAAATTGACAAACAGAATTTCATTTTTATTTATAAGATAACCTACGCTTGTTTTTAAAAATACCCTCTCATTAAATTGCGCCAAGCGCTAGAATCAGAAAATCTGACACACTTTCAGATTTTAAATACGCACTAATGTGCTATATATAAAAAGAGTTATAATCCATGGGTCTTCCCTATTTTCGTTCCTTCTTTCATTATCTTGGAAAGTGTATCATTATTCATGAATGTGATTAAACAAAATTAAAATTGATATTTCTAACATCCTTTTTTCTGGATGTAATGCATTAGAAATAGATGCAGAAAAGCTGCTCAGAAAAATGCACAATTCCAACTGAATGAAAATTTCAAAAACTTATACGCAGGTGTATTCATAACCCAAATAGCAGACAATTAAATTACGATAAATAGCGCCAAGCGTTAGAATCCTCCTCAAAATCACACATCAACCCCTTTTATTTTTCGACCAATTAAAAAGTTGCATATTTATTTTCGGAAAATTTCCAAATTCTATTTTTCTTTTGAGTATAAATCATTTCATTCCCGCTCTGATATCACATGCACACGATATTTTAATTTAAAAACAACCTTACAAATAATCGAGACAAAATTTAAAAAAATCGTTATTCTTTTATTTTTACTTCAAGAGTCTGAATCATTTAATGAACTGCCGAATGTGGCAACCTAGATAAGCTGAATCGTCGCTTAATTGACTGTGGGGTTACAATTACGAAATGGCGGAAAGCAAAAATTAGCCTTTTGCAATACGTTTTTATTGATATTTCCTAAAATAGTTCGAATTTTGAAAAAGTGGCTTCGAGGTGTGTCGGGGCCTGTCATGGAGAATTTCCGTTCAAAACTTGGTAGGTGTGCGATCACCCGTTTGCGAGCTACGCGAGACACAGACAAACAAACTAACAGTTTACACACATTGTTTTATTAATATAGCTACCAGTCTCAAATAAAATCCAGTTTCAAATCTAAGCCTCGCCAAAGTGCCAACATACGCCATTTTGCAAGAGTTTTTTCAGGGAATCATTCGAAGCATTGAATTAGCAGCAATCAATTTTGGAAATGGTTCGACCTTTAAAAAGTAAAACACGTATTTGAAAAGTGGAATAATTTAATACAGCCGCATTTTTTAAATTATCAACTATATAACGTGTTTTATTCATCGTTACTCCGATGTATATGCGAAGATTTCAATTATCGGAAATTTGGCGGAATTCCCCCAACTTAAATCAATGCACTCAATTGGCGAGAATGCTGAAGATAGATCGCTTGAAATCCCTTAATAACTGCATTATTTCCGCACGGATCATTAAAATTTAACGCTGTATTCTAATAAAACCTTTGCACTTGTTTTCAAAATTCCGTTTCCTTAAGCTCTCAGTAAATTGCGCCAAGCCGGAAACAGTGCAAACCGCTAGAACTCACTTTCTCGGCATTTGAGCCATTTTATTTTTTCGCCAAACTAAAAAATTTTAACATATTAGCCTCGGAAATCTTCAATTCTTATTGTTTTGCGTATAAAACATTTCATTCCTGCTCCGATTTCCCATGCACACGATATTATAATTTTAAAAAAATAACCTTACGAATATAAACTAACAAAAAAAAATCATTATTATTCTTTTATTTTTACTTTGAGAATTTAAAACATTTTATTCGGCAAAATCGCCGCACATGGCAAACACGATCCTTATTTCACACTTTTTTCACTACAGGGGTTACAATTACGGAAAGCTTTTTGCGTGGGGAACATAAAAAATCTCTTAAATTCCGGGAACGGGTGGACTTTCAAAGTTTTAAAGTGGACTATCATTTATTCTATATTATTTTACATATCTGTGCAAAATTTCAGGCTGATAGGTCCATTTTTGTGGATTTGTATACGACTCAAATCCACAAACAAACAAACAAACAAACAAACAAACAGAATTTCATTTTTATTTATAAGGATAATACATCCATCTGTAACTATTATTAATTTCTCTTCGGAACAATCGAGACGACAGCCTTCTGGTTAAGGGTCTCAATTAACAAAAATCTCAAATCAAATCAAATTATTAATTTTAATTACCTAAAGACAAGAAAAAAAAAAAGAACAAACCACAATTAATTGGCCATGTAACCGATGCTTAAAAACTTCTAAGTGTACATACATAAAATATAATAAATACATTTGGTAACAATTTTTCATTTCTTTTACCAAAAGAAAAGAAAAAAATGAAAACAGACCGCACGATTAATAAATAGGCAGTGCGATGCTTGCTTAAAAACATCCAAATACTTTTCCCCACGAACCCATCTTCTTATGCATTTCTCCCTGCGCAGGCGCGTGTTTTCCCCTATCGAACGGGTGGGGGTAGAAAAGTCTTAAGTTTTTCTATTGGGATTCCATCTAGCCCTATCCGCATGTCTAGCACAGTACTAATCGAACAAACCAACCCAACTGCAAGAGAGTCAGGTGTATTTTAAAGTGAATGTCGAAGAGTTATACGATGAGCAATTGAAAACGTCATTTTTGTATATTCACCAGAATCAGCATTAATTTCTGGTGTTTTTTAATAGTGTTTAAATGTAAGTAGTTATTTTCTGATTCTGTTGAGATTTACAGGAAATTATTCAAATTTCACATGGATACTCCTAAAGTAAACTTAATGGGCTGTGTAGTAGGGATAAAAGTTTATGGCGGAGTTTTTTAAAAGCGTTATTAAATTATTATTAATACGCTTT
>JAWZYV010002474.1:0-15494 GCA_038373885.1 Cheiracanthium punctorium | reverse complement strand
CATAATTCACTACCCATGCAAAGGTAAGAGGCAAAACGTTCTTTAATCGAGTTACATGTATAGAAAACCACCCAAAACACTAGACGTTAAATTAACATCCACGCGATAGACCTTTTTTTCTTCAGCTCCAGTAAATACCAATAGAGACAGAAGAAGGGGAACTAATTTGTCCTCCATTTCTATTATTTTGTTCGAGATGGCGAGTTAACAGTAAATATCTTGGCTAAAATAATCTCTAGTAAATATATTACAATATATTGGTTAAATATAACGCTATTACGTTAGACAACATTTTGCATAATTTGTAACCTATGTAAAGGTAAGGGAGAATACGTTCTTCACGGTATATGTGGAGAAAAACGCCCAAAACTTTAGGCGGTTAGATCGACAGCTGCGCAGTAAGCCAGAACCCTAGACCTTCACACTTTAGCCGTCTACCATTTTAGTAGACTTACCAAGGTATTCAGTAGCGGATTCAGGGGAGGGGCTAGGGGGCTTCAGCTCCCCCAAAAGAGATTGCTAAAGGGTAACATTCTGGCTTGTTTTCATACTAATTCTGCTTATTTACACTTAGATCTAAAATGATCATATTTTATAACTTAGCCCCTCCCAAAAGCATGCACATTGGTTCAGACTAAAATTTTGATTTATAGTACATTTTAACTGGGTGAGATAAGCTTTTTAAAAATTTAGCCCCTCCCAAAAAAAAATTCCTGGATCCGCCACTGCCTCGGGCGGTAGACACTTTTTAAAGGATTCTAACACGCGTATTTACATTACATCTGGAAAAAATCGCTCAAAACTCCACAGTTAGATTTTCTGCCATGCGGCAGGGCCAGAACTTCGGCCCATCACACTTCAGCTATTTCCGTATGTTTAGTGTCTTCTCTACTCGGCCATTGGTCGGCTTCCGACGCTAGACGTCGCTTGCTTTGGCTGGGGGACTGGAAATGTAACCACAGATGCGAAGGAAATAAAATGCATAACAGCTATAGAGTAGCATATTAATGTACTATTTGTTTCGTACTGTTACGAAATTTAGGGGTCTCTCTAAGGGGTCTAAGTTACGAATTTTAGGGGATCTGCTATTCTGGAGTTTTATTTAGTCTAAAACTCTTATTATACGCTTAAAATAATAATTAAATTTTGGATTTTATTGGACTTACATTAGTTAACTAGAACTTAAGGTTGGGACCTTAAGTTTTCCATTGGATAACATATATTTTTTTCAAGTTATGTTAGGATAAACATTACGTCGGTTTCTTTCCAAATATTGACGATATCGCTTAGATGGGTTCAGTTTTGGGGACTTATTTTGAGCTCCAAATTTGGCGATATTTCGCCAAAAGTCCATCATGCTTAGAGATATTTGGCGTCATTTAATTAATGGAGCTTGTAATGTTCGCTTTTCTACATAGCATTAATGTTAGGCAGTCGATTTATGCAATAAATAAGAGAATGTTCGAGAGATGGAATGACGCGGTAAATTCGAAAGTTATCCAACGAGGATAAAAGAAGAGTAGTTCGCGTTCAAGGTCAAGCAGTCAGTTTTTAATTTTTCCCTGCAGCCAATGTTACTGAGCGGCTAGTGAGAGTTCTGTATTGTGCTAGTATGGTGACATTCTTCCGCTTGCATTTCTGCTTGGGAATGCTTTATTGTTGTATGCTGATGAGCAGTTCAGGGTTTTGCTCGAGCAGTCCTCGTTTTTATCCTTTGGAAGGATTTCATCATATGTGAAGTCGCCCTGATCGATCGATTGATTGGTGTAAATCGAGTTATTGCAAGTGAATTCCTGTGAATAGTGCATCGAAGATTCTGCTATACAATATTTATGTATTTTATTTTCCGAAAGGACGTCCATGAGAGTACGGACAAGGATTGTCTCTATAGTACAAATAAGAATTATTTCGCTTGCCCGTCCTCCAAGTTTTTGCACAGTGTCTATACGTGTTTATGAGCTTCTGTACAATGACTTCTTTTTTCCCGAACCAATATCTAGAAAATATTTTTTTATTTTTCAAAAATGCACCGTGAAATGCATTCTAAGCAAGCTCTGAACTGAAATATTTACAAATTTAAGATCCCCTCTTCCCGCCAAGAAAAATTTTGATGAGCGCATATGATTTTCCAAGTAGAAAAACTCTAGCAATGAATGATTTCAGTGATCATTGGATTGTGGTATTTAATCGGATTTTTATTAACTCAGAATCGGATAAAATTAAAATTTCTAAATTACTGTACAGCGAAAAGTTAAAAGTATGTAATTAGCGGTACTCCTCAGTACTTTGTTTTTGACCTGCTCCAATTTTACGTTTTCTTTTTCTATTATAGCGTTATTTTCTTCACTTAAACTAACAGGTCATCTCCAAGAGTTGTTATCATTATTTTACAACTACGGAGATTTATTTTTATGGAGAAAAGAAAGCGAAAACTTTGTACGTGCTACAACTTAAAAAAAATCTGTTACTCACTCTAACTACGTCAATGTTATGGAATTTAAATAAAACCTGCTCCTATAATTAAAAAGCACTAAGTCGTTTATTTATTATTTTTAATTATGAACTCATTATAAGACCTTGTAAAACACTACAGCAAAGGCAATATGCGTTATGAAAGCGTGTAAAATGCCCATTGTAATTGTTCCCACAGCGGGCTTTATCTTCCAGTTATGCCGACCAGCTTGTATGGTGGATAAAGTACCGGTTTCGGGTACTTTATCCACCGATGGGGGCTGCGGTTTCGGGTTCAACTGCCGGTGGTCAAGGTTCGATCCCCGACTGGGCGTGGATGTCATTGTGTCCGTCCCTTCATAGGGGGCAACGGTGGTTCACTTACTTGGTGCTCCCATGATAAAATGACCAACAACTCCGGCATCAGTAGTGGCCAATGCTTCCAAGGCATTGTTAAGGCCCGCCATTTTGGAAAAAAAAAAATCTTACAATTATTAATTACAGTGAAACCTTGTTAGTAACGTCACTCTCAGGGTCTCTTAAAATGACTTACTAAGCGGAGTGACTTCTTAAACGAAGCTTATATTTAATGTCAAACGAAATTCCAAATGCTGTGTAATAAGTGTGCCTATAACTGATTTACATTATAAGTTATATAAATTGGTAGAATAAAAAATTTAAATTCATAAAATGGTTGGCAAATTAAGGAAAGTATACACTGCAGACAATACTTATTCAACTGTAGAATGCGTCACATCTAATCTGTCATCCAATGGAAATCAGAACGAAGAACAATCTTAGAAGAATTCCTAAAATACGTTGATGAAACAAACAATCTATGTAAGAAAACATGCTGGCAGTGACAGTCCTGCTCAACAAAAATCGAGCGTTTTTGAAAATAACCTTGACAAAGAAATACGAACGAGTTTATACATCGCACTATTAACCCTTTAACGCGCAGTGTTCCTGCTCTGGGAACACCAAACTCTGACGTTTTGACTGTTGCCAGGCACGAAGAATAGATTTGATTTCTATAAAAATAGTGGCGGGTGACATAGCTCCACGAGAATCCTTTACTTTTTAGCACGTCATTTCCCGTAAAAAAAATGGTCGCGATTATTTTTAACAGCACTGACATCTGATGAAAAATGGAAGAATGCGAGAACAGCTGGATAGATTGCCCAATACTGAAAAAAAAGGCAGCCGTTGCCATCGCACGACTTAACTACCAGCAAGATAGCGGACGATCGAAACGTTCATCGCGTGCCACAGATCGAGAGACCCTTTTTTGACGACAGCTGGCTGTGCGACACAGCGATGAACGTTTCGATCGTCCGCCATCTTGCTGGTAGTTAAGTCGAGCGATGGCAATGGCTGCCCTTTTTTCAGCCTTGGGAAAGGGTTGCGCCTCAAATGGTTAAAATAATCAATGCAATAAGCGGGATACAATATGTGAAAACGCATATAAAAAAAGTTGACGCAATATGCTGCATGACATCTTATCCAGGTGACTTACTAACGAGGTTTGACTGTATTGTAAAATATGCTCCAATAAATAAGTAAATAAACGACATGATCCCCGTTTATTTTAATACGATAAATAATGCTGTAAAATGACATCGTTGCAGCTGTTTCGCTCATTTGTGGCAGTTGCTATTGTGATTCAAAATATGACACTCAAGACAAATTTTGTTGATTTTTCTAGACTTTTGTCAATTGTCTTTTAAAAACGAGTAGATGTATTCTCCCCATGAAGGTCATCACTGCGACAAGTTTTAACCCTCTTAATGGAATGGTAATTTTGAAGAAAACTGTCTAAAAGTCACTTTTTATAATTAAAAAAAAAGTAAGCATGATTTATGTTTCTAAAAACAGTAATCTTTTACTTATGAGCGGACGCAGAGCAGAGTACAGTGAGGAAATCGCGGGAGTCTACTAAAAAATACTATTTTGGCCGAATAGCCACCTGTAAACTCTATATTTAATAGGTGATAAAAAAATTACTATATTTAAAAAAAAATTATGCAACTGAAATTTTTAGAAGTTATTTATAGTAAAATTCGCCGTCAATCAAATTTTACAGTAAGAATAGATATCACCCCTCATACCTGAACCCCTCCTATCTAAAAGCTGTAGCTCTACGTCCGTGCTTGAAAGTAAAATATAAACACATTGCACTTCATCATATTAATAATTAATAATATTACACTTAAAAATGTAAAAAAAGATTAATTTCAAAATGCAATCAATTTATTTTTTAATGAATACACAACTTTTGATGGAATACCAGGAAAATGGAAACGCCTACACACCCAAATTTCCATTTTTATTCCTTTTACCACTTTCTGACAAAATAATTTATAATGGAAGATTGAGAAAAATAATAAAATTCTTGCGCTAAGTAACACCTGCTGTATAGTTTCAAAATTACTTTTTGAATTGACCAGAAAACATTTCTTTTGAGACGTGGCATTTCAGTTTTTCATTTGGGAGAGTGAGATTTTATGTATTAAAATCCAGAATATGAAATGAATAAAATTTTGTTAAATTCGGAGTTGCGACCGTGGCCCTTATTTGCCGCCCCTGCTGTGTCCCCATCCGGTACTGCGTAAAAAAAAAAAAAAGAACATAACAGAGAGTTCATATAAGTGATTATTTCAAAAAGTTTGGCCAGAATCGCGTTTACATTCAGTACTATAAACTTTTATCAGCTCACCAATAAATACACTGAAAGTACCACTTACTTATTACCTATTCTTTTAAAATATTTATAAATAAAAAAATTTTGTTTCACAAAAATATAAATTATTTTATTTTATTTTTACTTGCACTAGCAGTCGGGATAAGAATTCCGTTTAAAACGGAATCCTTAACACAACAAATTAGAATTAGTGCTGCCATCTAGTGTTCAAGAGATCGTTTAGAACATATCTGGCAGTATTATTTACAAAGTTACATGGCGTCGCAAATTATGTGCATTCAGGAACGTGTCCCTCGCAAAATGTAGTCTTAATAATGTCAGTAGTTAGTAGATTGGACAAAGAGAGCATATTTTGTTCTCTACGGAAGACAAACATAAACGTGAATCCCTAATATTTATCAGGCTATCACCTAAAACAGAGCGAAGCAGATTTTTTTTTTTTTTTTTTTTTCGGGCGTGGCTGAGAGCTCAAAATCTAGAATGCAATATAACTTATAAAAATCGATATATCTTTTTTATAGAGGGAGGGGGATGCCCCTCTTTATTTTGCCTTAAAGTGTTCGTATAAAAAAAATGAATTTAAAAAAGAAAGCATGAAAAATTTTAAAAAAAATCATAAACAGAGTTAAAAATCTTTGCAGATGGAGAAACACATGAAAAGATTTTTTAATTTGGACTAGGTCCTGTAGCTGAACCTCACATTTCTCAAGGAGAAATTTCAAATGTGCCATAGGGATATCAAGGGGAATTTTCAAATTTATCCACAAATACATAATTTTCTCCATATCCCATGGTTACTCATTTCGGGGATGGCTGCAGCCCCATCAAACACCCCCTGACCTAAAATCATCAATGGAGAACAAATACGGTCGAATAAAATGTAAATAATATATGAAGATGACTTTAGACCCAACTTGGGTTTGCCTAAGTGCTGGACACTGTACAAGAGAAAATATCGTTAAGCCCGAAACAAAAAGACCAGGCTCTATATAATAAAGTGGTAACATTTCAGCAGCACTTTAAATATCAGTAAATTCCATAAACTAGAGCTAGGTAGGTCACGAGATTTCTGGATAAATGGTAGAAAACTGCAGAAAAGGTATTGCTAATTACAACATTTCATCTGACTTCGAATCAAAAACACACAGTGAAAAAAAGAAGTATTTGCTTTCAACTAAGCACAATTTTTAAGTAAATAAGATCCGTCATAATAAAAACATTACAAAATCAAAAATATTATAATGTCAAGAACAATTTCTGGCGAAAAATATTACATACATAAACTCAATTAAATATTCCAGTTAATAATCTTGAATAGATCTTTTTTTTTTTTTTTTTTTTTGGGGGGGGGGGGGGGTTCATTGCCAAGGCCTGAAAGGGGAAAAAATTCAATTTGTAAAAATTTCATTTGTAGGACACCTTCAACACCTAATTGTCTAGTTGTTCCCTCAGTTTCCATGGGTGGTGCAATAGGAAGATAACGGATTCAAGTCCAGTTATTCCTGGGTCTTATATTTGACCATAAACCTGACCGTGAGTTTTTGAGCTCAAAATTAAAGCATGGAGTGAGTAGAATTTCCCAAAAAGTGAGATGGGCAATCCCATTCGGTGACCGTTTAGAGGGGATCGGATGGCCGCTGATAGAGGTTATTTTAACATTAGGTCTATGAGCTGAAAAATCCGTGCCATGAAAAATTGACCGTTTAGAGGGGTGACCGCTATGCAGGGGTGGCTGCTCGGAGAGTTTCACTGTACTTGCCAAACTAAGTTTATTTCGTGTCAAAATTTTCGTTAATTTTTTTACAGCATTTTCACTTATAAATGAACTTGCTCTACTTAGTAAAGTTTATACTCTCTGAACGGATGGGAAAAGATTAAATTGAAAACTTCGAAAATTGCGACACAAAGAATCCATAAAATTACTCGTCATATCTGTACATGATTAAATTAACACAAAAACCTATATATTTTAAAAATACTCCTTAAAATATGGCGGGTATGGATATGCCAAATTTCCAAAATCAAAAAGACTGAGGTCATCTTTTCAAAGTAAAAACGATTGAGATTCTTGTATGCGGCATAAAATTCACACTAACATACAGGCATAATAATATTTTGTTCCTTTACGTAAATGCCACACATGCCCATAAAATTTAGCAGTATCCCACTACTTGAATGGTACAATGCAAATAAGTTCAATTTCAATAATTTGCCAAAAGAAATATCAGAAGATATAAAACATCAGTCAGAATACATTCAAGACAAACTATCCACATATTTAGAAATCATATAAAAAGGTATCCAAATACTAAACTTTGCGATACTAAAATTTGAAACAATTTGCAATTCTTGTAAATAAAAAGTAGTTGTATTGGTTGTTTGCAGCTTTAAAATTTCTATCATACCACTAGATTAATTATGAGCATCAATTTATGCATTTTTTTTTAGAGCAACATCAGATAAATTTTTTAAAATCAAGTACTCTCAGGCTGTTTAGCCTGATCAACATGAAAGGAACAAGAACTGATCTTGTGAACTTCACAAGGAGAACAGGGAAAAGTTGCACTTTATGAATAAACTATTAAAAAGCCTGAGAAAAAAGAAAATATCAGACAACCAAAATAGGGTGGGAAAGCCTGAGACTCAGGCTCAAATTCAGACTCGACACACTTGCTGCTAAGTCTAATTGCTTATTTGTAGAAGTTAGAAGTGCAGATTTTTTAATTAATTATTATTATTTTATTTTTTTTTGGCATGTGTATATGGTGGCAATAATGTGTACATTTAAGTGTAGATATGTTTAAAAAAAAAAAAAACGTAGCCCAAACCAAAGTGCAAATGTCAAGAAATTTTAATGTCATTCTAATAAAGCATTTTTAGTAACAAAGTAATAATTTCAATGGAAAGAGATAACAAAACTAACAGAACTTGTAAGAAAATAAACTATCTTGGTAGAAGTAATTCTATACAGTTGACTAGCATGAATACATAAGTACTAAAAAAATTAAATGCGTTAAAAGAAATAAGATATCAATGTATTAAAGTCAGACCAGCTGACTGACAATGGAAAGTTAACAGAACATTTTAATAGCATTAACATTTCAATAGAGTTTCATTAAACAAACACGGGCATGCTATCTCACCAAAGGATAAAACTTCACAAAACATTAACCATTAAACATTTTAAACAGAGATCTGGATATATCTATGTTACACCAAAATATTTTTAGCACTTGTTACACAAGACTACATTAACAAAGCAAAATATAATGTTATTATAACAATGACCACAGACATTTATATGAGTAAAGATAAGACATTAAAATTACATTTAGGGATAGTGAGTGCTTATCACTGGCGTAGTGAAAAATTTATTTATTTATCATTATTTGAAAATACATAAATAAATATTTTAATCTTTTATTTACCTAAAAACATTTCAAAAAAATTAATTTAAAAATAGAAGTAGGATTTTTTACCCCTTTCAAAGGTTAAGTAAATCAAAAACTTTGTATAAACAGTTTTTTAAAGAAATTTTTATAAAAATAGTTTACTTTTAGCCTTTTAAAATGTTTCATTTCATCTACTATTAGCTTTTTATAATGATTAAAAAAAATTCAATATAAATCTACTTAACAATATACAGTTGGAGAAATTGTCTTACAGAAAGGGATTAATTAATTTAAATTTTCATTCATATGAAACAATGTTATTTCTCATTCAAAGTTAGTATATTTGGTGTAAAATTAATTGCTGAAAATATTAGTGCTTTAAGTGTATAAAGGAGTAATAATAGAGTATATGCTGATGAATGCTAAGAATTACCTTTAAAACCTTAAATTATCAATCAATATCATGTAAAAAAATAATATTCAATTAAAAGAAAAAACAATATTTGGTGCAGAATCCCATTTTTTCGGCACTTTAAAAATATTTTCCCAAAAAAATTACCCCTAAGCATTAGTGAATAACAATCAAATGACAGTGTTAATAATTGTAATACTAAAGAAGAAATTAAAAAAATCAAGATACTATTAAACACATTCGACAAACTAAAATACTAAGCACAAGTGGAATGTGATTATTAAAGTAGCTATATTTACATGTTATGTAGAATTAACATAATGTATATCACTTACAAAAGCCCTATACAGTTAGTATCAAAGTAAATCTACAGAGCATCATCATCAATAGTTTTTAAACATACAGAGCGATAATGTAAAAAGAAACAACAATGTTCAATTCTTTAAATGCAAAATTGTGAGAAGAAATTTAAGAGTATACATTGGACTATTGACACAATTTAAAAAAAATTATACAATAAATTGGGTTGGGGGAAAATATTGTATTTTTGAAAATGAAAGTAGTATGGGAAATTTGTTAACATTGTTTTTTCTAAGGAAGAATTCAAAATTTGAGTTAAGTCAAAAACTATCTTCAGTCGGCAAAGCCCAAAGTTATGCCATTTTAATGAATTTGTTGGTATAAAATAGAATAAAATAAAAATAAATTTTATAGTGCCATAATAAAGAAACATTGTTATAGTATAAATAGTAAATCTGGAAAATTTTCAGAAATTTTTTAAAATATCTTCTATCTGCAAAATAAAGGCAAAATTTTGCAACTTCAGTTAATTTTAAGTAATGATTACTTAACATGTATACTAGTACAAACTTAAACAGTATCACAAAAATTATTTCCTCTATTTAGAAACATAGTAACTTAACTTAGAGTGGAACACAACAGCTCTAGATAGCTGATATCCAACTTATTATTTTTATGACCAAAGATATATCTTGATTTAACTCAAATTTTGGATTCTTCCTTGACAGTACTGAACAACTTTTCCTCACTTGCATATTCATTTTCAAAATGATTTTTTTTTCTCCTACCCTATAATATTATTTAGTTTTAATCAATTAGTAAACTTTATAATTTTAAACACCTATTAATTTTTAAATTTCTGTATATATAACATTTTAAAATCTGTTTTAAGTTAATTGAAAATAGCACAACAGACAGAGAAGAAAAATTCTTATGAAAGGATTTAGAATATTTTTTCAATAACAAAATTTCTACATTAAAACAATTGGCATATAAACAATCATTTTTAATTACACTATACCCCTTCAAATTAAAATTAGTTTTGTTAGAAATATCCTTCACATATTCAAACTTACAATATAAAGATTGATTATAACGATAGAAATAACACAAAATGGATATCCTTCCCTACATACATACAAATTTCAAGCTATCTATAATTCAATAGATACTATTGCATGTACCACAAGACAAATTGAACTGAACAGGAGACTGGGAAACAGATTTCAAGACAAAAAATTCAAATTTACTTAATTATCTATACATATCTTATCCAGCTGAATTTCACAGAAAATTTACAGATAAAACTTTAAAAATAACAAATTAGTTGATTTAACTATTTACAGACTATTAATATTCATACTTACAGAACATTACATATTTTTGTAAAAAAAGAGTTATATTTTAATTATGTACCTCTAGACAAGCCCCCACATCCTAAGTTCACATACAAAACATTGAAATAAAACATGAACCATGATGTTTCATTATAAATTTTGATTGTTTCTATATGAATGAAACTGCTATTTGAAATTTAAAAAGAAAATGATTGCATTATGTTTCTATCATATAAAAATACTTTGTTTCATTATACTGACTGAATTATTCTCAAATTTATTTTGCTTCATTATAAAAGGCACCCCTAAATTTTTAAATATGGTATTTTAAACAATATCAAAAGAATATGATATTTTATAAACATGCCTTCAATTATTTTTTTTTCAAAACAATAAAAGATCATTTTGTTTTTAGATAAATAAATTATGTATATGTTGAATAATATATGCAATTAAATACTTACAAAAAGAAGAGTGATTAGCTCAACCTGGGCTTAGCCAAACATGGGCAAAATTTGAAAATTTTGATTATGAGGCTTTGTTAAGATGTAAAGATACATATAACATACACATATTAAAATGTTTTGCTACTTTTCAGTTGCATGGTTCCATAGCCATTTAATCACAATTCAAACAGTAACTGATTTTAGGCAGACTTAACTCAAAAAGAAACAAATTCAATACGGACAGGCTTATGCTAAAAAGCTGAGCGATTATATATGGTTTAAAAGAAAAACAATTTATTATTAACACATTTGTTGTATATATTTTAAAAACTCACTAAAAATCATCAAAATCATTAATTGCCTTAATCAAGGATAAAGGATTCTACATAATAAAGAAAGAGAAGTCATCAAAATGCTCTACACAAGGAATTTGTGTACAAATAAATTTCATTTAGATCTCTATTTTCTCAATTAGAAAGGGTTTTCTCTACATATAGAAAACTTGACTTTTTCTACGCACATACATTTTACATTAAAAAACAAAAATTATCAGTTACTCATAACAACAGAACATAATTCAGTTAAAATTATAAATAAAAGAAAATATTTCAAATTCAATCCATTTATTTTTTGTTAAGGTAGACATGGACTCACACATTTCAATGAGTAAGAAACATTGTAAATTAAGATGACAAACATAAGTTAATTAGATTAATAGGAATTTTTACAAACTACACTTAATATAAAAATATAAAAGTCAAAAAGTGGTGAGTATTCCCCTATGTTAAAAATTCCTTTGTTCATTCACTTGATCAGAATACAACTTTATATAACTATAAAAGCTAACTATAAGGTGCATTCTATTTTAATGATATAAGTAGAGCATGAAAATAAAGATATATCAAAAATAAAATAAACCAATACTTAAAAAAATCATTTTATTAAAAAAAATTATTTTATTTTTATTAAAATATAACATTAAGTAGTTCATAAATTCATAAACAAACTTTGTACATTACACCATAAAGGTTACTTGAACGGCCTTTATGGTGTTATTTTACAAAATTTTTCAATGTTTTAAACACCAGTTATTTTGAGGGATTTTGTTATTACATAATTCTTTTCAAAATTTAAGTAAATGATATTTTAATTTGCACATTTGAAAAATTCATCCAAAGATGTGAATTTAAAATGAAAACTTATACTACAATACTTAAAAAACAACAACATTGTACAGTTAATTTTCTTTATAAAAGTAACATTATTAAATATTTCAGTTTTTCTCGTGATGATTTCATATGATGTTGATTTTCTACATTTCACAATGCTGGTTTTCCCTCAATGCTAATGCATTTTGTGGTCTAACAAATAAAAATTTAAGTCAGGCTTTTGATAACAATTATGCAAACATACATTAAAAAGGAAAACTGTAGCTATACATTTACATCTTTTTTTCTTAACACCATACAATTAAAAGGAAAACTATACAACAGACATTTCATAAACTATTTCAATTGTTCTTGTCAAAAAAATTTCGTTTCATAAATTTGATATTCATGAAAATTTAAATTATTAAATAGCATTTCTTATTAATATTTTATCAGTACAAATATATTTAACCACATCTAATTTTTCTTCTTTTCTTTTTGGAACATAGGGGAATACTTCATTAAGCATTAGCAAATGAATGAAAATATTATACTTTGACCAGCTATCTATTTGATGTAAGCATAAATTTTTAGCAACATCTTATAATAATTATAACTGCTGAATGCAATAGCAACCTACAGTATAGTTTTTTTTTATAAGTAGAGGTAATTTACTAAGTAGAGGTATGCAGAAATCAGGACCGTAAACAGGGGTTGGACCACAGGTAGGGTTCCCAACTATCCTGCAAGAGCTTGGAAGCCCTGTTTCCAGGGTTTTAGAGGACATGTCCTGCGAAAGGTGTGTGCAGGACAACAAATGTCCCATTTTTTTAATAGAGTGAGTAATTTAAATAATTTGATTTAAAATTAGAGTTCAAAATCTCAGGAGAGATTTTAAACTCAAAGTTTCCTAAACACATATGATCTCAGCAGAAATAATTATATACTTTAAGTTTCTTTTTCAAATAAATACTTATTATAATTGTAGTAGAAGATTTGATTTAATGTGTAGTAATGTGTAATGATTAGTAGAAGATGTGACTTCACATATAAAGGTATGTTATCGATACCTACTTATAGGTTGTTTTAATTATTTAATAGATGCCAGAGTAAAGAGGTTTTGTTTATATGTGTGACAGAAAATTAAGAGTTTATTTAATTTAACTGCGAATGATACTACTATTTGTTTTCATCGTAAAGAAGTGAGATAGAAGACTAATAATTAATGTTAATTTTTCATTAATTTGCTTGATTAGCTACATTGTATGTACAATTATGGCAAAGAAGTAATAAGTGTAGAATTCAATAAAACTATTTAAATCATAAAAATTAAATCTGGTTTTAATTGTATTTTCCACTTTCCTGCAATAAGTAAGCTGAATCCCGCTTTTCTTAGTCATGTCCCAAATTTTAATACCTGAAGTCCCATAAATCCATGTATAACAGTAGGCAAACTCAGACACGGGGGTCTGGGTTCCACCCAAAATTTGGATTTTTGTTAATTGAGTGTCAATAATCAAGATTTTTCATGATAAATTCTACCTTTGAGCCACCCCAAAATTTTTTAAAAATTGATTAATTTTTTTTAATGAAAATAATATTTTAAAGATAATGTGCAGTGCGCAGAACTTTTCAGAGGAGAAGGATTTCCCCTATTAGAACAGTATTCAAACAGACTTCAAAGCCAAAAACAGCCAAATTTAATCCGTTATGTACTCAATGTTGGACATGTAAGATGCTGTTCTTTACGGGATATTCAGCAATCAGTGTAAAGAACAATGGGCACAGAAAGGGAATATTTTGTTTAATCTTTACAATAATGGAAAGAAGCAGGTTAAACTTGAGTTTTTCAAGGGGAGGGAAGATTAAACATTACAGGCTGGGGGCAGTGGTAGCTCAGTGGTTAGGACTTTGGACTCGTAACTGGAAGGTTGCGGGTTTGATTTCGATATACCACTAAAGACCACCATGTACATGCGGTGTACATGCACATTAAATCTGTGGTTCCGAAAGTCCTCTCAGCGTTCACTAGCAATTTCCGAGGGGTGACAATATTCAGAACTCCTCCTTCTGATGAGGATCCAAATTATGGCGGGAAACTCCAGGAAGGACATATGTATCACTAAACGATACATTCAGTGATGTGAGCTGTCCCCTCCTGGCAAACAAACATTACAGACTTTAACTTGTGTATACTACTGTTACATTCAAATTTTCTAACAAAGCAATATTCCCTTTTCAAGATATTCTAGGAAATAACAGGACTTTAGATCATCTGTTCAACAAATCCAACTACGCTATAAACTTGAAAAAATTTAGAATGTCTCTTCACAAGATGTACTTTTATAAATAATCAAACGGTAAGTTATAAAACAGTGAAGAAAAATGAATACCATACTTAAAAATTTTCTCTAAAAGTTGCATGAGATATACATGCTGTCCATTACAAAAAATATATATAGTACTTAGTAAAAATACTTATTTTTTTTAATTATTTAAAATTATGCACTTGATTTCAAAGCGGTTCAAAAGTCACATCATGTTACTAATTTGAAAAGGTACAGCCTTAATTAGAGTGCTAGAAACTTATGCAAACATCAGAAAAAAATGCAAAATGGATACATGTAACAATGATATGTGAAACAAAACTGTTCCATAATGCTACTAAAATATATAAAGGGTATATAATAAAAATGAAAGCCTCGATAGATTTTGGTCTCTTCTTTTTTTTCCAGAGAAAGGTTATCAAGATGGCAATGGTCACTTTCACTCTTTCTTTCTGGATTCTATAGCTCTCTCGTTAACATCGATGATGCCAATGTTCATGCATGCAACTGTCATTTGCAAAAGGCTGATGAGAGTCTTGACAATAGCAATGGGAGTGGAGATGTAGAGGATGAGATAGAATAATGGTAGCCCAAAAACTGTAAATGCAAAGAAAACAAGTTTCAGGTAATTGAGTAAGGAAGAGAAATAAAATACAGTGATATCTTGAAATACAAATGTGCAAAAGTTCCAGTTTTTTGAGATAGAGGTATCATTAGCATAGCTGCCAACCTTCCAAGAAAAAAATAAGGAACACAGCACCTGGTCATAAAATCAGAAATAAGGAACACAGTGCATGGTCATGAAATGTATAATTAAATATACAATTAAAAATCTTACATTAACAAAATTAAATTATGTGTAGAGAGATGATGTGTATATATAATCATTAATTTATAAAAATAAAATATAATTAACTTAGCCCGTTTTGTACAATAGACTTAAATGTTTAATGTAATAAATACTTGAAAGAATAATAAGA
>JAWZYV010002473.1:0-15615 GCA_038373885.1 Cheiracanthium punctorium | reverse complement strand
GTATTCGTAATTTTACGCTATTGTGCAATATTTTCCTATGTAGGAGGGACAGCTTTAGAATGAACTGTGTTTGGTTAGCTGGAATTTGTTAACTTAAATAAATAAACATTTCAAAAGGGGTTAAAAAAACATAATTGTTTAAGCTAGATAGATATAGCAAAATAAACTCTTTAAATGCAACAGCTTGAATTTTGACATTAAACAAAATGCTGAGGATCCTTCTTAAAAACCGCCGCCCAATGCACCCCCTAGGCAGATGCTCTTCGTGTAAGCTTGCTTTAAAACAACACAGCACAACTTTCCTAAGGTATATATATATGTGTATATACATATATATATATATATATATATATATATATATATATATATATGTGTGTGTGTGTGTGTGTGTGTGTATATACATACATACATATATATATATATATATATATATATATATATATATATATATATATATATATATATATATATATATATATATATATATATATATATATATTTGGTTCATCTAGGATTGTATTTCTACTTAACTGTCCTATGTAAAGAGAAAAACATTTTTTTTTCAAAGTCGTCGCCAGTTTCATTAATTGTCTGATAATTTTGTTTTACCACTTACGGGCCTTTACCTTCAATACTGTGATTTTGTTTTCTATAAGGTCTCCTAAACAAAGAATTTAATATTGTGAACGCGACGTAACCAAAGCAAACTTGAAGTCATCCGTACTACACGCATTCGCATTTGTCTGAAATTAACTACCCACCCCAACACAAAATAGATTTTATAATTCTAAGTCACTCGAGACACCACACGTCAGCGATTTTGTACTACAACTATTTCAGAAATTAATCGCTTTTCGTTGAATCACCGAAATGCGTGTTTTACGTTATCATGCAAATGGACTGAGAAAATTGATTTAAAATAATCTCTGCAGCCTCTTTTTTAAGTAATTGCTCAGATACCAGTTGCCAGTTTCCACCGTTTTTGATTTCCATGTCATATCGCAAAATGATATTTTAATATATCACATTTTAAAAGATTAAAAATCCGAACAAGAAGTTTTAATAACGCTTCTTTTTATCTCTGGAGAGTTAAACACGATTTTTGAAGAAAAAATGATTCGCTTTTGCTGGATAGTTATTTTATTAAAACTAAACCGTTGCCATGGCAACGCCATCCTCCTAAGTTCGTGCAATGTAGAATACCTTCGTTTGATACAAAGGCATTTGTAGTAAAATGAAGCATTTGTATAAAGTTTTATTTAATATCTGGGATTCAGCGACTTGCTGATGAGCGATTTCGCGAGTGGACTCCGAAGGGTTTTATCGATTGAGCTCCAAATCTTATTCGATCCCGAACGATCATCTATCTCATCCTGCGAAGGATCTCGGGTTCAGTAGGCTGCTTCCTTTCCCCCCCCCCCCCACCCACTTTTTCCCCTTCGACCCTTCCCTTGTAATGTTTCCCCCTTTTATAACTGTACTTACCTGTAATCTTACAGTAATAATTTCTATGATGTGACAATTCTGTTTTCCACTTACTGCCTACTTGAGATAAGAGGCTTCGCCCCAGGTGCTCAAAATGTACTCTGTGTTGTGTTATGTGATGTTTTACATTTTTAATTTAAACTAAACAGTACATTTATATGTACTGTTCAGTTTAAATTAATTTATATGTATGTTTCAAAAGTGGGTAATATTCTGCCATCTTCACTAAGGCTACGTTCCCGATGCCACAGACAGTGAATTCGGACACGCCTTCCAGGAGGAAAACAAAATGTAATTTCATTTTGAATTTAGAATACCGGCAAACATGCCTCCCTGCAAAACTGAAGAAGAATGTTCCAATGGAATATGCGGATAATTTTTTATGTTGCTGTGTTGTCATGACAAACTTGACGGACACAGAATTATTTTTGGGAGGAGCTAATTAAAAGAAGACGGAAAGAAAATGTGAATTGTACTAAGTGTTCGCTTGATACAAAGTCATTTGTAATGAAATGAAGCATTTGTATAAAGTTTTATTTAAGAAATAAATTTTATTTAAGTTTTATTAATGAAAATTTACAATAAATCTGTCTGTAGCGATCTGTTACTTTTCATATTGTGAATGAATTTTATAGCTGCTGTTTCAGGAAAAAAAAAAAAAAAATGAAACTCATTTGATTTTGAACAACACATATATTAAAAAGGGTTTTTTTTAGTAATGATGCGCTCTTTTAAATGCAGTTTTAAATTTCTTGTTCGATTGTTACATGGCAATTCAGTAACCGTTTCTGGGTCCTGTACAATTTTACCAAGAGTTCTTAAATCGGAGTTCTTAGGTCGGATCTTTAAAAAAAAAAGGATGGCAGAGCAAGAAGAGTCACCAGAAATTAATCATAGGATATTAGAATACATTAAATATACTTTCAGGATGGTTATTGATTGTATTGAAACAGAATGACTGTCTTAAAAATTGCAGGTGAACGCTATACCCTGTTCTCCGCGAGCATTGATTAAAGTAGAGTTGAGTAGCTACCGAGACAATCAAGCACTGGTGCCATATTTTTTCCATTGGGAATTTTTTCTTATGGGTCCTGTATAAACATTGAATTTTTGTATTTATTGAAATTTAATTTAATCAGCTGAAAATCTGAATCGATTCCATAAAATTTTGTTTTTTTTCTAGGACTTTGTAATCCATTATAAATATAAATGTCTATGATGAATATATAAGAAATAAAAACCGGGGTCAATGTTTTTGGGACACCCTATATATTTCTTCTCCTTTTTTTTTATTTTTCCTTTAAACTGAACAGTACATTTATATGTAAATGATTCGTTTGAAAAGTGGGTAATTATCCGCCATCTCCGATACGGCTACGCCGGGACACGCCTTCCAGGAGAAAAACAAAGTTTCATTTGATTTTGAATTAAAAATACTCACAAACATGCCTCCCTGGAAAATTGAAGAACACTTTTCCAATGGAATATGCGGATAATTTTTGAAGTAGCAGTGTTGTTATGACTAACTTGACGGACATAGAATTCTGTTTGGGAGGAGCTAATTAAAAGAAGAAAGAAAGAAAATCTAAATTGACACACTGAAACTTCACAATAAAGCGATCTGTTACCTTTAAGCATTGTGAATGATTTTTATGGCAGCTGATTCATTTAAATAAAAAATTAAAGTCATTTGATTTAAAACAACACACGAGTTTTGTTTTGATTTTTAAAATAATTATGCACTCTTTTTAAATGTAATTTTAAATCTGTTGTTCGATTGTTATAAAGCAATTCAATAACCTTTTCGGGTTCCTGTATAATTTTTCCAAGATCTTAAATATCATGAAAACTACTGATTTTTCAGCAGATTGAAGTTTCCTCAAATCTTCATTATGTCCCTCAAAATAGCATAAACCGCCCTGTCTGACTGCCTGATATTGGTGATTACTGGAGCACTTTTGCAAGAGCACCTTATCTCCAGTAGGTAGACTCCATTTACCGAAAGTTACCGAAGCAACCCGAAAGAGCAGAAAATCAGTAGAGATGAGCAAAGACAATCAGTCAGGCAGGCTAAGGAACAGTTAGTTAAGGCCGAAGGTTTCATATTGAGATCCTTCCAGATTGTTTTGTCTCTTCTCTACTTATTATAAAAGAAGGTGTCTGTCTGTGTGTATGTGTGTGTCTGTCGGCAGCGTTACGGACAAACGGCTACACCTAGAAACACCAAATTTGGTACTCGGGAAGATGTAAATATGTAGTTGTGCACCTCGAAGCGATTTTTTCAAAAGTCGACCTAAATTTTTTTTATTTTATGTTTTATGCGATTTTTGGCATTTTTTCTCGCCTAATTCGTAATAACGGCGGAAATTACGCTCGCAGCAAAACGGCATTTGTATCATCGGATAGAGGAAGAAATTTTCTTTTAAAAACAGTTTGTTCTGAATACGTAACATGATTTACCGATTTTTAGGAATTTTTTTACTAAACATCTGCTTCGCGATTTTTTTTCGTAAAATAATTTTAAAACAGTCGCATCTTGAATTCTATCCGTCATAACTTTTAGATATTTTGACAAATCGTGAAACATTCTTTTCTCCCTCTTTTAAAATAAAAACGAAAAAATTATGTAAATTAGATGATTTTTTACGAATTTTAATGCAGCCTAATGTTTAGAATTTAATAGCATCAACGCGATCTTACGCCATTCATTACATTGCGATCACGGCACGAGAATTTATGTTCGGTTGTTGCCACAGAAAGGATTAAAAAAAAGGGTTTTTTCAACCAATCGAGATTTTAAATGGGATATCAGAATTTCAATTCGCAAGTGAGGATCTATGACGTCAAATGCTTTAAGATACGTAAAAAATACGCCATAATTTTAACTCATTTATTCCAGCTCTATTTTCAACACAGAGAGACGATATTTTGATTAAAATTTACTGTAGAAATAAACTAAGAAATTCACGATTATTATTATTAGAAGTGGTAATTTAATCCGGTGCTCATTTAAAAATTGAAATGTTTTCACGGCGCTGAAAATGTTCATTTTAAAAGTTACAAAGTTCGTTTCAAAGCGCGATACATTAAAATTTTTCTATTTACTGTTTTTATTTTTGGCATTTAATTTAGCGCAGGCGTTGCCTAACATACGCATGCAGGTTGCGAGTATAGTTTTATTTTAACGTTGAATTACGTTCCTCCATAAAGGTCCAACGCAAAGTTTTAATGATACCGTTTGAAAACAATTATGCGAAATATCGAAATTAACTCCCTCAACCAACTGGGGTATCCTTTACGGCAGTCAAACAGTGACGTCATAAATTAAAAAAAAAGGGGGAAATTTGTAAACTCTGCAACTCTAACGCCCTGTCACAATTAAAATGGGAATAAGTAGCTCCTCGCGTTTACACAGTTTGATGTTTTTCAGGAGACAGGACTATGGAGGATATAAAAGATATCGCTATATTAGATACATGGATATTTAAAATGGCACCCCTTGGATATTTTCTCCCCACAGTAAGATGAAATGGTTTGCGGCGCTAAATACGCCAATCTTATAAAACTATGTATAAATTAAATATATATGGAGAGTTTCCTTAATGGCAACCATTATGTGAAATGATTATTATTTATGCTAATGCGTAAATTGCAAAGAATCGCCACAGAATCACAAGATCCCATTGAGGCCAAATAATCTAAGCTGTTTCTTTTAAGGGAGCCTTGAAGAGGGAGAAGCGAGTATAGATAGTATTAATGTACGTAATAGGTAGTATTATTAGATTTGTAAAGATAATATGAATAAATCGCAATGTACCACGTTAATAAATATTTCATGAAATTAAAAGTGTTTATCCTTTTTCAACGGTTGTCTTACAACCAACTAAATGAAAAGTAATTCTAATTTGCGTTAATATATCCCGCAGTAATTTCAACAGAGGAGATTACTTGAACTTTTTTAAAAATGAAATTCTGTTTTGTCACATGCAGATATGATTTTAGTAGTAAAATATTCCCTTCTTCCCGTATGAAGAGCGGGTGCGCAGCTATTTTAAAAACATCTCTTGAAAATAGCATAAATGAATTCAGAAGACCTCAAAACGTGTAAATACACCAAAATCTCGAAGTCGAATTTTTTCATGATTACAATACTTTCCTTATATGGTACATGTTCGGAAAGAAATAAATGGTGCTCCATTTCATGTAGTGTCTTAGGCAGGCGCGTAGCCAGGAAAAATTTTCGGGGGGGGGATATACACTGGAAAATTTTCGGGGGGGATATGAACTTATATGTGTATAAATAGACGGAATTTCATCACTAATCAAAAAATTTCGGGGGGGGAATATATCCCGATATCCCCCCCCCCTGGCTACGCCCCTGGTCTTAGGTATTTAATGCTACAACTTGAGCCTAAAAAACAGTATTATGTAGAAATAAGACATTTTGAAGGCCAGGAGTTCTCTGCAAACCATTAAGCTTTCCACTTTTTTGATAGTGAATGACACTGACGTAGTTTTTTGAGTCATTATACTGCAATGATCAGGTTAGTACTCATAACACAAACTTTACATTAAGAGTCAAATAATTTTGCTCTTTTTTTTTTTTTTTAATTCCACATCACGAATAATTTCGAATTACACATGTAAGGGAAATTTTCGTTTCCTACCGTGCGAAGAACGGGCACGCAGCTAGTTAGAAATATAGAGATGGTCTCTAAAATTTTTATGAGCAAGGCGTTCTGTTTAACTTTCTGTTTAACTTGCTGCTGACGCTGTTGATCGAGCTGTTGTTCGACGAGTCTCGGTGGCGGCTCTTCCAGACGGGAGCTTAATCTTTAATTTTAGATCTTTCAATCGAGTTTCATAATTCTTGGTTTTGTTGTTGATTGCTTGTAGCAGTGTGTTAGCATGCAGAAATGTCTCATCCGAAACTGACACCGTTGCTCTAAAGATCGAGCATGCATGAGTAAAGCTTTTTAAACGGTATCTGGAAGGAAAACCTTAAGCAATATTTTCTTTGGAGGGGTGGGACTAAAGCCTACTTGCTCCTCCCATGGATCCGCCACCCATAACAAAAATTTAAGAAGTCAAGTCGTTATCACTCGTAAAATTAGATGCAATCTATGAAATAATTTATTTGTATGTTCGTATTAGAAAGATTTCAGTTGCGATAGGTGCCCGAAAAAAATTTAGAATGTTTCTTCACAAAGTCTAGTATGCACGATTGCAAACCGTGAACCTATAACAGTAACGACACATTGAGAAAAACAACTTTTAAATCTTTTTGTAAACGGAGTTTCTTGCAAGCCATTTTTGAAAAGAAGTGTCGTCCTTACAATTTTTCCTGAAAGTTGAATGAAAAATGCAGTTAATATTAGTACATAGAAAATTGGTGATAATTTATTCGAGATTTTAACGTTATTATTTTTTTCAAATTGTTCAAAATTTTATAAAATTGTATCGGGTTGTTCTAAAGCCCTGAGACGACAATCGCTTTTTCAAAAGAACAGCTTTTATAGTTTATGTAATAATAAGTAAGTAATTTGTAGAACGTTTATTCAATAATTTTTAACGGAAACGTTTTTAATTAGTATAAATGACTAGTCATTCGAAAAAGTTTCAAACATCCTTATAAATAAAAATGAAATTCTGTTTGTTTGTTTGTTTGTTTATTTGTTTGTTTGTTTGTTTGTTTGTTTGTGGATTTGAGTTGTATACAAATCCACAAAAATGGACCTATCAGCCTGAAATTTTGCACAGATATGTAAAATAATATAGAATAAATCATAGTCCACTTTAAAACTTTGAAAGTCCACCCGTTCCCGGAATTTAAGAGATTTTTTATGTTCTCCACGCAAAAAGCTTTCCGTAATTGTAACCCCTGTAGTCAAAAAAGTGTGAAATAAGGATCGTGGTTGCCATGTGTGGCGATTTTGCCGAATAAAATGTTTTAAATTCTCAAAGTAAAAATAAAAGAATAATAATGATTTTTTTTTTGTTAGTTTATATTCGTAAGGTTATTTTTTTTTTAAATTATAATATCGTGTGCATGGGAAATCGGAGCAGTAATGAAATGTTTTATACGCAAAACAATAAGAATTGAAGATTTTCGAGGCTAATATGTTACAATTTTTTAGTTTGGCGAAAAAATAAAATGGCTCAAATGCCGAGAAAGTGAGTTCTAGCGGTTTACACTGTTTCCGGCTTGGCGCAATTTACTGAGAGCTTAAGGAAACGGATTTTTGAAAACAAGTGCAAAGGTTTTATTAGAATACAGCGTTAAATTTTAATGATCCGTGCGGAAATAATGCAGTTATTAAGGGATTTCAAGCGATCTATCTTCAGCATTCTCGCCAATTGAGTGCATTGATTTTAGTTGGGGGAATTCCGCCAAATTTCAGATAATTGAAATCTTCGCATATAGTACATCGAGGTAACGATGAATAAAACATGTTATAGTTGATAATTTAAAAAATGAGGCTGTATTAAGGGATTCCACTTTTCAAAAAAATGCCTAGCGTTCGAACCATTTCCCATTTTGATTGCTGCTAAGTCAATGCTTCGAATGATTCCCTGAAAAAACTCTTGCAAAATGGCGTATGTTGGCACTTTGGCGAGGCTTAGATTTGAAACTGGATTTTATTTGAGACTGGTATCTATATTAATAAAACAATGTGTGTAAACTGTTTGTTTGTCTGTGTCTCGCGTAGCTCGCAAACGGGTGATCGTAGACCTTCCAAATTTTGAACGGAAATTCTCCATGACAGGTCCCGACACACCTCGAAGCGATTTTTTCAAAATTCGAACTATTTTAGGAAATATCGATAAAAACGTATCGCAAAAGGCTAATTTTTGCTTTCCGCCATTTCGTAATTGTAACCCCACAGTGCATTAAGCGACAATTAAGCTTATCTAGGTTGCCACATTCGGCAGTTCATTAAATGATTCAGACTCTTGAAGTAAAAATAAAAGAATAACGATTTTTTCTATTTTGACTAGATTATTTGTAAGGTTGTTTTTAAATTAAAATATCGTGTGCATGTGAAATCAGAGCGGGAATGAAATGATTTATACTCAAAAATAGAATTTGGAAATTTTCCGAAAATAAATGTGCAACTTTTTAATTGGGCGAAAAATAAAAGGGGTTGATGTGCGATTTTGAGGAGGATTCTAACGCTTGGCGCTATTTATCGTAATTTAATAGTCTGCTATTTGGGTTATGAATACACCTGCGTATAAGTTTTTGAAATTTTCATTCAGTTGGAATTGTGTATTTTTCTGAGCAGCTCTTCTGCATCTATTTCTAATATATTACATCCAGAAAAAAGGATGTTAGAAATATCAATTTTAATTTTGTTTAATCACACTCATGAATAATGATACACTTTCCAACTTAATAAAAGAAGGAACGAAAATAGGTAAGACCCATGGATTATAACTCTTTTTATATATAGCACTTTAGTGCGTATTTAAAATCTGAAAGTGTGTCAGATTTTCTATGATTCTAGCGCTTGGCGCAATTTAATGAGAGGGTATTTTTAAAAACAAGCGTAGGTAATCTTATAAATAAAAATGAAATTCTGTTTGTCAATTTGTTGATTTGGGTAGTATACAATTCCACAAAAATGGATCTGTCAGCCTGAAATTTTACACAGATATATGTAAAATAATATAGAATAAATGATAAACCACTTTAAAACTTTGAAAGTCCACCCGTTCCCGGAATTTAAGAGATTTTTTATGTTCTCCACGCAGAAAGCTTTATGTAATTGTAACCCCTGTAGTGAAAAAAGAGTGTGAAATAAGCATCTTGGTTGCCATGAGTGGCAATTTTGCCGAATAAAATGTTTTAAATTCTTAAAGTGAAAATAAAAGAATAATAATGATTTTTTTAGTTTATATTTGTAAGGTTATTTTTTTAATTATAATATCGTGTGCGCATAAGAAATGAGAGCAGAAATGAAATGTTTTATTCGCAAAACAATGAGGATCGAAGATTTCCGAGACTAATATGTAAATTTTTTTAGTTTGGCGAAAAATAAAATGGCTGATAGACCGATTTTCACAAAGTGAGTTCTAGCGGTTTGCATAGTTTTAGGCTTTTTGGCGCAATTTACTGAGAGCTTAAGGGAATAGCATTTTTGAAAACAAGTGTATAGGTTTTCTTAGAATACAGCATTAAATTTTAACTATCCGTGCAGAAATAATGCAGTTATTAGGGCATTTCAAGCGATGTAGCTTCGGAATTCTCGCCAATTGAGTACATTGATTTAACTTGGGGGAAATCCGCCAAATTTCAGAAAATTGAAATCTTCGCATTTAGTACATCGAGGTAACGATGAATAAAACATGTAATAGTTGATAATTTAAAAAATGAGGCTGTATTAAGGGATTCCACTTTTCAAAAAAATGCCTGGCGGTCGAACCATTTCCCATTTTGATTGCTGCTAAGTCAGTGCTTCGAATGATTTCCTGAAAAAACTCTTGCAAAATGGCGTATGCTGGCACTTTGGCGAGGCTTAGATTTGAAACTGGATTTTACTTGAGACTGGTATATATAATAAGACTGGTTATAGATAAAAATGAATGTTGGTATGTGTGTAGGAGGTTGAAAAACTCAGCACCGTTTCATCGATCACCATGAAATTTGGTTCACCTAAGTCTTTTATCATGGAGAAGGTTTTTATGCTATCCGTTTTCCTCTAACTTGCCACTAGGTGGCGCAGCTGAACGTCGAATTCTATTCCGTTTAGCCGTTTGCTATGCGAATATCGTCCAACCAATTTCTATGAAATTTGGTACACGCGGATATTAGAACACGGAGAATATTTTTTACTATCCATTTGCTGTAACTCACCGCTAAATAGAGCTGCAATGCATCAACTTCTATACCGTTCGACCGATCGGCATAAAATTTTTTATACTTACACATTTGAGCACGAAGAATATATTCTAACTGTGTTACTTTTGATGTTACTCAGCACTAGATGGCGCTGCAATGCATTATTATTTTAACTCGCCACTAGATGACGCTGCAGCAGACCAAATTTTTGACCATTCAAACGGTGGCTATGAAAATCAGAACACATAGCTATTTGAACAATGAGAATATTTTAGCGTTATCCATTTTGTTATAACTCGCCACATGACGACGCTGTAGCAAATCATTACTTTAATTAACCACTAGATGGCCCTGCAGTGTATCACTTCTTGACTGTTCGAATGATCACTATGAAAATAGGTATACATAGATATTTGAACACGGGGAAGAGTTTGGCACGATCCATTTTCCTATAACTTGACACTAGATGTCGCGTCAACACATGAACTTCAGGACTATTCAGCCGATCGTCATGAAAATTCGTATGCATCGATATCTGAATGCGAAGAATATTTTCGCCGTATCCGTTTTGCTAAAACTCGCCACTAGATTGCGCTACGCCGCATCGCCTTCTGCACCATAAAAACGATTGCCTTGAAATTCAGTATGCATGATTATTGAACACAATATAACGCGATATCCATTTTGCTATATCTCTTTATTACAATTAATAGAAATCACAACAAATATTAATGTCAAAAAGTCCATTCATTCCCGTGCGAAGAACGGGTACTTCAGCTAGTGTATTATAAATTTGATACGAATAGTCAGTGCTTATTATAGAAATACTAGCTGACCCGGTAAACGTTGTTTTGCCATATAAATTATTCCTAGGATTATTTTAGTAGAAAGAAATGACTAACTTATTGTAAGTGTCTGAGGATGTGGTATATGAGTGGAAGAGGCATGGAGCGCTGTGAACAAACAATGCTGGAATATAAAAATAACACAATACCAAACATTTATATTTTTAATTCATTGTAATTTATTCTTTACATTTATATATATCGCTAATTACAATAATTTTACTAAAAAATAATATCAATCCTTTAACGGAATAGAGTGAACAATATTTTTAGCTTACACAAACAAACTGCATGGTTTGCCCACTCGAGATCATGCCACGTATAATTGTCCGTGTGAAAAAATGTCGTGCTCAAATCTAAGCCACAAACAAACATAGTTTGGCCTTGAGACTTATTCATAGTCATTCCATAAAAAATTTTGTCCAAAAAAAAAAAATAATAATAAAAAGATGAAAATCTGGAACATTTTCAGATTTTAAATACGCACTATAGCGCTATATATTAAAATCATATAATAATTTATGCGTCGTCCCTATTTTTCTCTCATATTCCATTAAGTTGGAAAGTGTATATTATTCATGACTGTGCTGTATTTTTTTTTTCTTGCTTCGTAAAACCCATCTTTGGAATCGAAATCTATCTTAAAATCGTCTACTAAAACTATTTTACAATATTCGCCAAGTATATTACAATTACACTTCATCGTTCTATATATTGTTTCGAATGCGCATCATAATACATGCGTATACCATGTATGTCTTTCTTGGGTTGATTCCTACTTTAACGCCTCGACTCTCGCCAAGGTGGCGATCATTAAACATATGCAGTTACAATAACAATTTTTTGCATTTATGTGCAGCATGCCGTTACATTTTTATTTATTTTGGATTGCCAATTAATGTAGTTGTAATAATAAAGTGTCTTCAAATTCCTTAACTGGTGCGTTTATCGCTAATTTGTTTACTTTAGTTTTCATCTAGTTCTTTTGGGAGCGCCTAAACGGTACGTACGTATTATGCCGGCGGTCACTTCCGCCAAACCACTTTTTCGTCAAATTTGCTGGCAAACTATTGCCAATCGTATTCCAAACCATCAACAATTTCATGTGCCCGGCATTTATCTTGGTGAAAATTGCTTGTCTTGGAGGACCGCCGGGATAATACGTAAGTACCGTTGAAACTTGTGCATAACTCCCAGAGACCCATGACTGCAAAGCTCGCCAAAGTACGGGGATTTTTTAGGTTGGCGAGAGTGGGGGGCGTTAAAATAGGAATCAACTCTTTCTTGTACCATAAAACACATCTTTGGAATCGAAATCTATCTTAAAATCGCCTACTGAAACTGTTTTACAATCTTCGTCAGGCATATTCGTCCTATAGGCATATTCCAACTATGCCGCAAAGACATGAAATGGGAATCATAATCCATTAATGTACAGCGTTTTCCTTTCTTGTTCCAAAAAGCACTTCTTCAGAATAGAAATCAATATTAAAATAGCCTAATAAAACTGTGTTACAATATACGCCAGGCGTTTTCTAACTATACTCGAAATATATTTATAATAAATTGTCACGTTTTGGCTCCCCATTTAGCGATCCATTATCAAAAATTGCAAATCCTTGTGCGACTTTCAATATTTTATTAACGCCACCCCCCTCTCCACGTTATCTGGCAAACACATTTGAAAAGGGACTCGATGTGCTAATGCCTAGACAAAAATTCTGATTGAACTTATTAGCACTCTGGTGCTAAACATTTTGAGGTGGACCGCCCTTGTGACTTAGGGGTATGAGACAAAATCATATTCGCAGACCTAACGAATATACATATAAAATTTCTGTAAAACCGGTTGAGCCGTTTTGGAGGAGTATGGTAACTAACACTGTGTCATGAGAATTTTATTTATTAGATATACCCAATATGAGTTCAATCGAATGTACCGTTTAAACGCTAGAGCACTTTCAAGAATTTCCCCCCCCATAAGCCATAATGTAAAAGAAATCTTTGTAGTAGCCCAGTATAAAAACTATAAGTTCTATACACATCAAAATCTATGTCGGTCTTACGATGGTGGTTTATAACATATATACCCAATTTGAGCTCAATCGAATGCCCCGTTTAGGAGCTATCGTGTTCACTCAGATACACACAAACACACACACACACACACACACACATACAAACAAACATACATCTCGTAAAAATAGCATAAATGAATTCAGAAGACCTCAAAACGTGTTAATATATCAAAATCTCAAAGTCGAATTTTTTCATGATTACAATACTTTCCTTACAGGGTACATGTTCGGAAAGAAAAAAGGATGAAAATCTGAAACACTTTCAGGTTTTAAATACACACTATAGTGCTATATATTAAAATCGTATCATTAGTTATACGTTGTCCCTATTTTTCTTACTTATTCCATTAAGTTTCAAAAGTGTATCATTATTCATGACTGTGCTGTATTTTTCTTGCTTGTTTCGTAAAACCCATCTTTGGAATCGAAATCTATCTTAAAATCGCCTACTAGAACTATTTTACAATCTTCGCCAAGTATATTACAAATATACTTTATCGTTTTATGTATTGTTTCGAATGTGCATCATAATCCATGAATGTACCGGTTTGTCTTTCTTGGGTTGATTCCTACTTTAACGCTTCGACTCTCGCCAAGGTGGCGATCATTAAACATATGCAGTTACCATGACGATTTTTTGCATTAATGTGGCAATCGTAATTTAGAAATAAAATGGCGATTTGGAACAACATGTAAGTAAAGCATGCCGTTACATTTTTATTTATTTTGAATTGCCAATTAATGTAGTTTTAATAATTAAGTGTCTTCAGATTCCTTAACTGGTGCGTTTATCGCTAGTTTGTTTACTTTAGTTTTTATCTGGTTCTTTTGGGAGCGTTGAAACTTACTTACCGTAACTAACCTAACTTGATACTTACCGTATCGTACAATCGTATTCCAAACCATCAACAATTTCATGTGCCCGGCATTTATCTTGGTGAAAAATTGCTTGTCTTGCCGGACCGCCGGGATAATACGTAAGTACCGTTAAATCTTGTGCATAACTCCCAGAGACCCATGACTGCAAAGCTCGCCAAAGTACGGGGATTTTTTAGGTTGGCGAGAGTGCGGATGTTAAAATAGGAATCAACTCTTTCTTGTACCATAAAACACATCTTTGGAATCGAAATCTATCTTAAAATCGCCTACTGAGATTGTTTTACAATCTTCGCCAGGCACATTCTTCCTGTAGGCATATTCCAACTATACCGCAAAGACATTTTAAATGCTGTTTGAAATGGGCATCATAATCCACGAGTGTACCGTGTTTTCCTTTCTTGTTCCACAGAGAACTTCTTCGGAATAGAAATCTATATTAAAATCGCCTAATAAAACTCTTTTACAATATACGCCAGGCGTTTTCTAACTATACGCGAAATATATTTATAATAAATTGTCGCGTTTTGGCACCACATTTAGCGATCCATTATCAAAAATTGCAAACCTTGTGCGACTTTCAGCATTTTATTAACTCCCCCCCCCTCTCCACATTATCTGGCAAACACATTTGAAAAGTGACTCGACACGCTAATGTCTACACAGAAATCCTGATTGAAATGAATAGCACTCGGGGGCTAAACATTTTGGGGTGGACCGCCCTTATGACTTAGGGGTATGAGACATAGTTAAAAACCTATTCTATGACCTAACGAATATACACAGAAAATTTCATTAAAATTGGTCGAGTGGTTTCGGAGGAGTTAGGTGACTAACACTGGGACAGGAGAATTTTATATATTAGATTTATTATTTAACTGAAAGAAAAAAATTACTGAGCACTGTATACTTAAAAACTTAAAAACTATACTTCAAAACATAGTCGGGACTCTAAAGATTTGTTGAAAAAAAAATCAGCCATCTATATTTCTTCTACGTTGCTTTAATATATTTCTTTGCTGTTTTGTTGAGCTTAAAACTCTGTGTAACATGTGTAAATGTAAAACAATTCTTACAACTGATGTGGGCATAAACTTCAGTAGCAGGTTTCCGCTACATACGCAAATATTGCCCACTTAATTAGATTATGGTGCTGATTTCATTATTATTTGGAAAGTTCACAATGCATTATTTCATTTTTAATGGAACCTTTGTTTACTGTTTGCGGAGCTTAAAAATATGTGTTCACTGCCAGATTTAGGTCCTGCATCCAAATAATTTTTGGAAGTGCTTTAATATTTTTATAAAGTACATTTTTTAACACAAAATCAATTTTATGTTGACTGCAGAATTCATCTCTATTTTCGCACGGTGGGTTATTTAAATTATTTTGTTTTTCACTTTTTGTGTAAAAGTAAAAAAAAAAGTAACAAAAAAATTTTAACAGACAAAAAAGTAACAAAATATAAAAAAAATAACAATATTTTTA